>CABFOW010002375.1:71551-89114 GCA_902141385.1 Timema californicum
GTCCTACCCCCCTGCGCAGGACCTTGACTCTTGTTCTACTCACCTGCGCAGGACCTTGCCTCTAACTCTACCCACCTGCGCAGGACCTTGACTCTTGTCCTAACCCCCTGCGCAGGACCTTGACTCTTGTCCTACCCCCCTGCGCAGGACCTTGACTCTTGTCCTACTCACCTGCGCAGGACCTTGCCTCTAGCCCTACCACCCTGCGCAGGACCTTGCCTCTAGCCCTACCCCCCTGCGCAGGACCTTGACTCTTGTCCTACTCACCTGCGCAGGACCTTGCGGCCACGAGTCTTGCCTGAGCCCATGTCGGCAGCTCCTGTGCCTCGGTACAACTGGGTCTGGCGGGCCAGTATAGAGCTCAGGGGGTCAGTGCTGCTCTCTGATTGACCACCCTCTCCTGTACAACACAGGGGCGCATCAGTAAGACAGTAGGTTAGGTTAGGTCAGAGTGAATGAGAGTCAGTACAAAACTACACACTTTGTGCACCCACCCGGACATAAAACCTTGACCTTGTGAATGCTTGTGTTGTTCCCGGAAAACAATGAATGTTGTTTATAAAGTACTTCACCTCCTTTTTAGAGTGGGCTCTAAGCCACTGGAACCTACCTGCACCCAATTGAGGCTCATATCCAACTTACCAAAATATCAGAAAAATATACAAAATAAATATATCCCAATCGCTATACAGTTTAAAGGTCTTCAAATAAAATACAACCATACACTTGTATAGTCAACATTGATAACATTGTACTTTATTATTTATGTTATTTTAAAAGTATTGATAACATCTATCAAAAGTGACAGCTGCAGATCACATGACCTGACATAAGAATAGGTGAAGTAGGGACTATAGTTACTTTCTATGCTAACAGATGAGATTCTTCGCAAAAAAAATTGGACTGTAGCAATAAAAAATAATATCCTATAATACAAATTTTCTAAAGCCAGTAGTGATATTTATTTGGGAAAAAAACAGCCCAAAAAACCCACTTTGCTTGTTAGTTTCCAAGAGTTTTTTTTTTTAGTTTGGCGAACTATTTAAGGCTGCCTCTATCGCAACTTAAAAGATTTCCAAATACTAGTACCTAACCTATTTGTAATGCTCCTTTGTGCATGTGGTGGGAATTGAACCCTGTAACACCGACTGTAGATTGCCCTCCTATGAACCAAATAAACTCTTATTTGCCATTAATAAGCTATGAATAAGGTTATTTACGTTACATCACCTTAAACACGATTCATACAAATAGTTGTGTGTAGTTAATTAATCAATTCAAAACAATTTTGTAAGCCAGGGAAAAAATAATACCACTTTTATAAACCGAGTTGGATTGGACAACATTCATTCCTTTATTGTAAAATACATTTTTAAAATCCTACTACAGGAACATTTAATAAATTATTAGTTAACTGAATAATAAAAAATGGCAACATTACAATATACAATAGTGCAGTGTACCTTCTCAACAATGTAAAACATACTCATAAGGTTGTGTGCAGTAAACATAATACGGTATTTAACATTTAGGGACTAGTATATTGCAGTCAACTCCAAAGAGTTGCTTTTCTAACAAATACTCGACTCAGATTACTTCTGGGCAAAACGTAGGCTTTAGGAAATAACACATTTCAACTATTTAAATATTGAATATATTGTCAACACAACATTTTCACACCAATCTACAAAAAAAACACCATCTCAAGAGTCCTTACTTTGTATCCCTACTGTATACAATATTAGCCCCAAGTACCACACGGGTGCGAAGGTCGTATAAGTTGAAAGGATTCAAGACAACTAAAATGGCGTAGGTCAATGTTTCCTTATAACCACCAATTTTCCATTCGATAGCCTTGAAAAGAAAATTTCATAAACTTTTCACACAAGCAAGGTCACCATGTATTTAAAAAACAAAAAACGGTTGTGAAATTCACTCATACTGGATCATTTTGTTTTTTAAGGTGCTTAGAATGAGTGAAGTCATAAGTTCCTGGAATTGTACTTTAAACACACTTAAAACACTTTGGCCTCATCAGAATTTAAACAAAAAGAGTATATAAAAAAATGAACAATCATCTGGTCAGCCAGCTGGATATAGCAGGGAGTGTGTTACAGAAATGGCAATCATCTTCGATATTTTTAAGAGACAGAGCTGGTCCTTCCTGACTTTGATTGATGTACCGAGGTGATAGACATAATGAAACTGTGTGTCCTGCGCCCGATACATCACGTTGACTCTAATGCTAACATATATATCCCACTGCGTGAGGAGAACCATGCAAGCTGACTCGAGAGGAGTCTCCAGTTTACAACTTCCTCTCTAGGATCTTGCTGGGGAGGTGTGCGGGAAGAAACAGAGGAAAGAGGAAATGGAAGAAAATAACAGGGCGGAACAGTACGTAAGGCAAAGAAAACAGTAAATGCAAAGAACATTTAGAGAATGGATCACAAAAAAAAACCATGAGAGGAAGAGGTTAGATACAGGGGGGAGATGTAAATGCGACAAGGATATTAAGGGAAGAGAGAAAAGTATAGCCAGATGAAGAGACAATAGTGTTATAGGTGGATGTGAATGGGAGCAGTCAAGTGAGGTGAGGAGGTGGACAAAAAGGAAGGGGGTTAAAATGACAGATAAGGGAAGTAGGATGACGCAGAGTGAAGAAACAGTGAAAAATACACGGAGAATATATTTTGAGAGAGTGTTGAATCCGGAAAGCATAGAAGTAAGAGCAGATGAAAGGAGAACAAGGCACCAGAGGATTGGTTAAAAAGTTTAATAGCACCAATATTTAAAGAAAGGTGATAGGAGGAGGTGTACAAATCATAGGGGCATACCATAAACGTGTAAATGTGTTAAATGCATTAAAAGATTTAGGAAAGGAGGGTGATGAAACATTTAAAGAAGGTTGGCGTGAGGAAAACTATGGGTTCAAAAAGAAGAGGTTGACAGTAAATTTAATATTTTAAATTAGACAATAGATGGTGAAGAGATACAAATATGGAAAGGACCTGACCTATTAATGACGTTCATGGATGTGTAAAAGGCATATGAGTGTGTGGATGAATGGAAAGTATGTAGAAGGATGGAGGAGGATATAGTGGAAAGATAAATGGCAATGAGAGTAGAGTATGTAAGATGATTTATTATTATTATTATTAGCACCGCGTCTTACTACCCGTTCGGGTTATACGCACTTACGCTAATGTGTAATGGTAGGGGTGATTGTGAGATGAAATGGAGGACCTACAGTTTAACGTGGAATCCGAACCACGGCGGAGGCCTGGCATTCCCCACATTCACAAGATGTCTTGTCAGAGGTGAAGGAAGGGTTTGGTAATCAGATAAATCTGTGCCGGGACCGGGGAACGAATCCTAGCCGCCAGCACAGAAGTCTGACACCTTACCCCCTAGACCGCCAGGTCACCTATGTAAGATGATAATATGAATCGTGTTAAGATAAAGAAAGGATGGACGGAGTGGTTCCAACTAAGAAGTGGAGTGAAGCGAGGGAATGCCCTCTCATCACTAAGCTTTGTAATGGTGATGGGAATATCATGAATATAGAGTGGCAAGGAAATACAGGGAGGAAAGAATGAAAGCAATGATGTTTTCTGTTGACATGATGGTATAGGGAGAGAAGGAAGAGGAAGTAAGGGAACAGATACAGGACTATAATGAGGAAGTGAGAGAGTGTGGGTTGAAACTTAGCATGGCAAAGAGTGAAGACGGGTGGTGTCTCACTGGGATGGCCACAATTCCTCTAAGAAAATAGGAAGAGGAAGGTCAGTTTTAAGGAAATACAACAGCATTTGCCTGGAGGTAGGCTTGACAAACTGCAATGTGAAGGCCAGCCTCCAGATGATAACTGAGTGTGGGTGACATAGACTGTAACTAGCTAGATGTGATATACTTGTGAGTGTTGAATGACTATATGTATATAAATTGAGTTTGTGTCACTTCTGTTTGGGATGTACAGCATTTTGACAGCCAGTAATATAAACTTTATAAAACAATGATAATAAAAAAAACTACAAATGGTTTTGTGATGGCCGACATCTTCCATACTCTTCACGGATGTCCGTGCACATATTTTTTTATATCAATAATTCTGGGGACATTCTTTAAAATACACCCTCCTCATCCTGTTCATACTAAAGCAGTCGGTCAGCATACTAGAGCAGTCGATACTGATATTTAAGTAGTCTGAACTGAAACTAGAGCTAACACAGCATACAGACAGCCAAGCAGCAAGCGAACGCGATACGTTACCTGTGGGAGCGGTTAAGGGGTCAAACAGGCTGGTTAAGGTGGTGTTGGAGTGTCGAGCAAGGTCATATGGTAGCGACGACCTTCGCGGCATGCTTGCGTTCTCTTTCAGGCCGAGTGGTTTCAGAACACCTGTGGGGGGGAGGGCACACTATGAGAGTTTGTGAGACTAGCGCAAAGGGCTACAAGCCAGGACATCATTCACAAGGCGGCAGTTTGTTGGACATTAGATGAGCCGTATTCTATTTTCAACTCTTGGCGAAAACTAGCCCTATAGCTTTATAAAATATCAGAAACAATGTGAGACAAACTGCGGACTAGAGTCATTAATGTGGACTACACGTTCATTACTGTGGACTAGAGTCATTAATGTGGACTACACGGTCATGACTGTGGACTAGAGTCATTAATGTGGACTACACGGTCATGACTGCGGGTGAACCAAGCCAAAGTCCTAGTTTTGAAATCTTATCAAGTACAAATACATAATTTGTGAGATTTCCTCAAATATATCCTACGCTATCAGATGATTGATCCATCTTTTATGGTTCTGTCGGGTAATGCCGACCTACAGCAACACGTTGCTCGTCCTGTGATACATTATTTTACTATTTAGAATAGTATTAATATAGTTGATGGTAAAAAGGGCTATGTTATTGCAAGCAACAAGCAAGAGGTTTGATTTGTCAAAACGTGAACCAATAATAGATTGTGTCCATCAAAATGCTTTCTTGGAAAAATGATAGTTCTCTTTATTTAACACAATGAAACATATTTCTCAATTTGAAAACTACCAAATAAGTAATATGAAAATATTAAAAGCACAAAACAAAAACTTGTTTACAATAGTGACTACACTTATTTTAATTTGTGTTTTGAGAAATTTGTTCCATTTGAGGCAAAGGCAAAGGTTGTTAGAGGCATTTTCTGGGGAAAAGGCAAGCCACGAATACAAAATGTTGCATAGCAAATAGAAGCAGCTGTGGGTCTGTGCAAATAGAATAATTTATTTTTATTTTTAATAGCGTCAAAGGTCATGCTGGGCTATCTTAGCACCGGAGACAGTCTTAGGAGGTTGAGCCTACGAGTACCAACTCCAAGTTGGCTGGAGTTGGGCGATTAACGTTTTAAAATTGGCTGAATTAATGAACCAATTGTTCTGACACCAAATGCACACACGCAAGAAAATAGACACGGTGGAAAAGCTGTTTAAAATTTGTATTAAGCTTCAGTGATAAGCTAAGCAAAGCCGTGACAGGTCGAAATCTGCAGTGATTTATTACTAAAATATATATTTTTTAAAAATAATAAAGCTTGGTGGTGCGTTACCCAACTCCCCTTCCCAAAATCCTTCGCGTACATCTAGAGAAACACTGAAATATGGTATCTTCTTTAGGTTGACCAGAAGTTGTCGGACCAGGGTATAAAGCATTAATCTCGCTNTACAAGATTGATTCATTTATGTATTTTTGTGTTTCAAAGATATTCCAAATGACCAAGTTTAAAACATTACTAGAGTTAACAAAGATGGACCCACCCGTATTTTTGTTTCTATCCGCATGACCCTCAGACGCCAACCGTGTGGTACAAACACCAACATTACAAATTAAACTGGCATGCGTAGAAAACAAACAGTTGCCTCTTACTCAAGTAAACAATTTCTTTAAAATAGCACGACTAAACAACTTTACTGTAACAAATGCTGTTTATCTCTCTCTCTCTCTTCAATCTCTTGCAATAATTGTGACAAATGAGACATGTACAGTTATTGTACATGGTTACCCTCCCATTGTGAGTTTAACAAACAACGTCTAACACAACAGCGAGGAGGATCAATGGATACATTTTATTATAATACATGGAAATTGATAAAAAAAACAAAACTAAAACCGTGAAAATTGAGGGTAGATATCCCACATCAGGGAAAATTGTGTGTAGAATCCTATTCACGAAGATGATACCATCTTTTTTTCTGTATTCTTAGAGAAAGAAATTTTACAAACAATTAATAGAGAAACTTAGTTGACCTCGGTGGTTTTGGGGTAAAGTGCTAGCCTTAAGACCCGTCTTCATGAGTTCAAACCCAGCCAGGGTGACAGATTTTACTTGATCTATAAAACTATGTTGCACAACTTCCTTCGGTCTTGGGGGTGGGGGGAGTAAAGCCATGGAGCCTATGTCGATTGTGGCATTTAAAAGAACCCTGAAAGGTATGTGAAAATACCTTTCCCAGCAACATTGATAGGGCCTTTCGCTCCTGTTTATAAAAAATATTGTGTGCTGATACTATCAGTAAGTTCAGAAAGTACACGTTAAATACCTCAAATAAATAAATAATATAGAAATATAGTTATTATATTTCAATGATATTGCCAATATCAAATAAAAAATAGGGCAGGGAAAAGAAGAATAACTCTTTAAACAAAAACTAACTTTGTGTTTCAATTTGTTTGTGAAGACAGAGGATAATAAGATCTTTGTGCATTGGATTCCACCATGATTTATCCCTCTTTCCCAAGGTTCACTCAATTTTCACTCACTAGTTTATGTTTACTTTCTTTTTTAATATCGATTTTCATGTTTTATAACTCGCAAATATGTAACGATGATATTTCACTGAACATGGAGATACAGCTGCAAAGGAAAATGAACAAACTTGTCGAGTGTTTTAGAAACTGTATCTGAGCAAAGAAAACATTACATACACATTTATATACGTACACAATAAATAGCATCAGAGAGAATTTTGGGAACACTCACTAGGCTAGGATCAGAAAGGAGGTAAGTGTGTGTGTATGTGCTTCCAAAAATGATTTGTCAGGTGCTCAACAGACAAGACAGCTAACTAGGTCCCAGTTTACAATTAAAACTAATGTTCATTTGTTGGTGATATGAGCAAGTCAAATTTGGGGGAGGGGGGGGGGAGGAGGGGGGTGTTGCTAAGGCTCCTAGCACACTTACAGTGGGGCCAATCAGAGGACAACACTGTCTTAATCAGGGAACTGTGATTGGTTGTTTGTACGATTCAAACTACATTTAATGATGTGCATTTAACATTGATGCGATGTTTGGTAACTATCAATGATGTGTGTGAGAGGTTGTACATCCACACGAGGATGTCATATAGTGAACAATACGTCTACATGAGGCTGTCACATAATGAACAATACGTCCACATGAGGCTGTCACATAATGAACAGTAAATATGTCCATATGAGTCTGTCACATAATGAACAATAAATATGTCCATATGAGCCTGTCACATAATGAACAGTAAATATGTCCACATGAGGCTGTCACATAATGAACAATACGTCCACATGAGGCTGTCACATAATGAACATTATGTCCTCATATTGGATATTTTGTGAAACTGTCATCATTTAAATTGACAAGAGCTCATATTTCCCACTGATGAACTTTCTATCTGTGAAAGCTACATTTTAAAACTAGGCTATTAGTTGTATAGTTAAATCCTGCATGAATAACATGAGAGTAAAGAATTGTTGCAGTATCAAAATTAATTCTCACATGAGAAGAGAGTTTTAACTATCAAATATCTTTGTTCCGTGCTGTGTTCCCTTGGAGGTCATTGAATCAAGGCTATATTATAGTATTATTATAAATACATTGGTACATTATTTTTAATGAATACATTTAGACAACAGTAGCAAGATGTAAAGTCGGACATAGACTTGTGAACTAAGAAGACACAATTATGTTCATAATCTCAAAAACTGCCAACATTTATTTGAAGCATGAAGTTATTTATCTTTCATTAAATTAATTAAAACTCAAAGAGTCTATAAAAATAAAATGTTATTACAATGTCAACAAGTCAAATTTTTAGCCAATTACTACATTATAATATTCAGGTTTGTGTGTTCTATTATTCTTTATTAATTTCCATTTTATCCCTTTTGTGTTATTTAGTTTCTTCTTTTAATAAGTTGTGTTTCACGTTTCACACTTCCTTCTGATGAGTTGTGATAGAACGAAACCTACGTTGAGGGATTGGGCGGTGGCAGCAATGTAAATAGTGAACTGTGTTCTTCTTTTCATTGTAAAAGCCTTTTTTTTATATGTTTCTATCCATATTTCTTATTCCTTCCTCTATGTGTAGTAAAATTGATTATCATATTAATTACACTACTTTATTAGGTTGGCATGAAACAAATTATTAAACTAGGTTGGTAATGTTACAACACTGGGCAAGGAAAATATCTCAGAGTTCCTGTGTATTTTATATGAAAGAGTTGGTACAATCGTTTCATTGATAATGACCCCAGTGGTAGCAACCCAATGACTCAGTCTATGAACCAATTAAGTAAACAAGTCTTTTGGCAACTCAAATAAATGTTTGCAGTTTGCAGTTAAAGAGTTGTGAGAAGTATGTTTTGTAAGGTTGGTTTACATTATTGTGTATATACATGGACAAACATGTCTACATATAAGAAGAATACATAAATGATCATAAAACCATGCTCATCTTGATTTAATTGAAGGCTATAGTTATTCGTAGCCCTTTCGGGATTATTTTTACTAGGTTATATAAAAATACCAGGAATAGTAAGTAGTCTTTAAAAAATATTCGAGGTCCAAAACAAAGAAACTTCGAATTGTAATTTGTTTTAGAGCACTAGTACTGTTTATCGGTGGTTTCATCCACAAAATAATTATTTGACAAAATTAACAACCAGACTCCAGACCATTAATTTAACACTTAACTGAGTGTATGCATGTTAACACTTAGTCACTATTTCTATGTTCTATTATTCTATTATATTTAATCATATTATGTTAATAATTTTTTCCACAATTCGGATTCAAATTCCAAATTTAAAGGTGAATTAAAAATTCGGATTTGTCAAATAGTGTATTTGACAAAACTATATAAAAAAAAAGATAAATATTCAAATAGAACATTTGAAACATTTATTAAATGGCTTTGTAAATTCACGTCAACACATATAATATCGTATCCACACAAAAATGGAAAGAAAATCTAGTTTTTAAAATAATGAGTGTAGCGTGAAAATGTGAATTTTTAGTTTTTTCTGCTATTTAATAAAATATTTATCAACTGTGTAATATTTAAACTAGTTTGAAAAGAGTGAAGAAATTAATTTCTTCCCAACTCATACTAAAGGTGAATAATGTTCTTAAAACTTTCATTTTCTTTTCCAATAAAGCTATAAGCAAGCCATTGAGGTATGTTTTTATGATTTAGGAAACCAACAGCCAACATCCAGTAAAAGAAAACACACAAAGAACAATTCAGTGAAACTTTCATTTCTCGAATTCGCGGATGTTACGTTATGTCTTTCAAAATATTGCACAGTAACAGGAATGTCATCAAACCTTTGTCCCTCCCGCAGGGGAGAAGACTATAGGTGTGTAAGAGACCTGCTATGGAGAAAAGAAGTGCCTTTGAAGTGTAAGGAAGTGCTGTATAGGGTGTACTTTATACATATATGCAGCAGAAACATGAGTACTTGAGATAGTAGAGGAAGCAAGGCTAAGATGGCATGGGCATGTAGTGAGTATATGAGTATGGAAAAGGAAAGGATCACAAGGAGAAAGATGGAGTTAAAGCATGTAAGGAAAATACCACAAGGAAGACCCAAGGAATAGGAGGAGCAGATGACAGAAAGTGTGCGAGTGAAAGGAGAAGAATGGAAGAAATTAACGGAGGAAGAAAGGTGGAAGAAAATAGGGCAATGGAGGCATTCCACTATACTGACCCCGGCTACAGATTGGAGACTGTTTATGATGATGGTGACCTGGCGGTCTAGGGGGTAAGGTGTCAGACTTCCGTGCTGGCGGCCGGGGTTCAATCCTCGGTCCCGGCACAGATTTATCTGATTACCAAACCCTTCCTTCACCTCTGACAAGACATCTTGTGAATGTGGGGAATGCCAGGCCTCCACCGTGGTTCGGATTCCACGTTAAACTGTAGGTCTTCCATTTCATCTCACAATCACCCTAGCATTACACATTAGCGTAAGTGCGTATAACCCGAACAGTTAGTAAGACGTGGTGCTAATAATAATAATAATAATAATAATAATAATTTATGATGATGATGATGAGAACATACATTACTGGTACTCGTTTAGAAATAGTTTCACCCAAACAATAGTTATTGCTCTTCCTTCTGGTGGTAATTTAGGAGCAGTAAGGACACACGCGCATGTTTGAAATGTAAAGTTTCACTGCAGTAAATACAATCAGAGAACATAGCGAGAGTTCAAACAAGTCACAGCAATGAAAGGACAAACAGACATAATTTACAAGAGAAACCAGAAGAGCACTCTTATGTAAAGTTCGATATTTCAGACTTTGAACTCCAGCCTCTCTGGATGGAAGCTGTTCCCAAAGAGTTTAGAGAAATGGGAGCATCTCCTACTTTGCCTGGTGACGTCGATGGGCACGGAGCCCCGGCGCGAGAACCGGTCGCCTCCGCCTCGGAGTGCCAGGGCGTTTGGACCAACACCGTCCTCTGAGCGGTTGAGCAAGCCTACAGGAGCTGATCCTCGCCTTCGTGCCAGGACCTGCTTACGACAAAACAAAGTTTGGTTTTTTTTAAATATCCGAGGTGAGTCTGGTTTCATCTGTACTTTAATGCATTTAAAAAAAATCAGGTGGAGGGGGAGTGCTTTAAGGCATAGAGGGAGGTAGAGGAGGAGAAAGGGGTAGAAGGACGTGTGGGAGAAGCAGTAAAAATGTGTAATATGTAGAGATGAATAGAAACTTGATACAGGTACAGGGCGGCGTAGGGAGGAACACTTGGTTAAAATTACGGATGGGCCCACAAATCCTTTAGGATATTCAAGATTCGAAGATTTGAGAATTATTATAAGAAATAATGTTTTAACATCTAGTTACTATTTTTATTTTCTATTCCATTTTTAGTTCATAATTTTTCCCAAGATTCAGATAAAGATTCAAAATTCAAAGGCAAATTGAAGATTCAGATTAGTAAAATAGTGGATTGGACCCAACTCTAGTTATTATTATTAT
Source organism: Timema californicum (assembly GCA_902141385.1). Taxonomy (NCBI): domain Eukaryota; kingdom Metazoa; phylum Arthropoda; class Insecta; order Phasmatodea; family Timematidae; genus Timema; species Timema californicum. Next base: position 82,844 of record CABFOW010002375.1, read on the forward strand.
TATTATTATTATTATTAGCACCGCGTCTTACTACCCGTTCGGGTTATACGCACTTACGCTAATGTGTAATGGTAGGATGATTGTGAGATGAAATGAAGGACCCTACAGTTTAACGTGGAATCCGAACCACGGTGGAGGCCTGGCATTCCTCACATTCACAAGATGTCTTGTCAGAGGTGAAGGAAGGGTTTGGTAATCAGATAAACCTTTGCCGGGACCGAGGATTGAACCCCGGCCGCCAGCATAGAAGTCTGACACCTTACCCCTAGACTGCCAGGTCACCTAGCCCAACTCTAGTTAAAATAGAAGATTTTGAGGGGACTTGACATCCCAAGTTAAAGCAGCGTCCACTCCACTGAACAAACGTTTGAAGAAGATATGCCATTAAGAGGTATTTTAGTTTGACGTAAGGCCATCGTCCAGCTTCATATTCGAGAGGCGAGTGAAATAAATCTAGAAAAGGGCCAAGTTCATTCCAAGGTTCCCCTGCAAATGCAAGTCCTAGGGAAAGCTATAATATTAAAACTAGGCTAATGGGAGGTCCTACCTGGGGTATGTTCCTCCGCGCGAGGCCGGTCTTGTTCTGCTCCAGGTCTAAGTCGCTACCGATGCGACGTGGGTCCACATTCTCCTTCTCCCGGCTACATTCTTCAGACTCTGCCCACTTGGCCATCTTAATCCGAGAAGTGTCTGCCCGAGAACTGTCTCTCTTGGTCCCACTACTACAACTAGTCCTGTTACTGTCTTTCAAAGCAACCACACGAGACACCGAGTGTGACGACGAGGAAGAGTCAGAACTGCGGTCAGTCTCGGCCAGGGCCTCCGAACGGTTCATCTCTGCGGTGGTCGACATGTATCGTGCTCGGATGTATGGCTGGAGTGGCGGGAAGGTCTGCTGACGCGTAAGGTGTCGAGACACTCCTGTGCCCCCATTACTGCCCCCGTGGAGCACCGTGGAGAGTCGACTGGCCTCCTGGCTCGTCGTGATGGAAGCGATGCTCGGTTCCGGAAGCAAATTCTCTGCACTGACTGGTCTCTTGTCCTGCCCACTGCACCCTGAAGAAGGGTGTATCTCACTACTGCATGAAGAGATTAGCGACAGAGAGCTCTGCCCCAGTTGGATGTCTTCTTCTTCCTCTAAGTGCTGTATGGGGCTGGAGGGGAGACGACGTTGGGGGCGGTGCTCCCCTACAGGGAGACTTTCCCGTCGGATAATAGTCCGGGATATGGGCGGGGGTTTGGGTAAACTGAGTGGGACCGAGTGTCTGCGCCCCACGCGGTGCCCAGAGTCCACGTCGTCTCGACACGGTAGAGACGGCCTGCGGGAATCTGTTACGGGGGGCAGGATTCTGCGTCACTCATCTCTGTCTTGGTCTCCTGGTCCAGTTCCTGTTGAACCAATGCCTCCCACTTCTCCTTGTTGACCCTGAGGTGCCCCATCATGCGCGTGGATAGGTCAGTCCCCAAGAAGCGGTGCCACTCTTCCACCAGAGGGGTCACCACAAACCGTAAGAACCCGGCCTGTATCTTGGGTATGGACGTGGAGTGTCGGTCGCAGAGCGAGGTCACGGGCAGGTTTAGCTGACGTTCGTAGTCACCCTGGCGGAAAAATTCCTCACACACCTTCTGACTCCACTTGCGGCTGACGTCCCAAGGGCGGCACGGGTTGGAGATGTCTGCGCACTTGAGAGCAATCTGCAGGATAAAGTGCCTGTCCTCCGCGCGGCGCATGTCAAGCATCTTTTGATCCAAGTATCGCTAGAAACACAACAACAAAACAATTTTCAAATAATAAACACAATGTTTTGAATTATTTTACTAAGCAATCATTGCGAGTGATAAAACTTATTTAAAAAAATCAAATTTCCAAATAAAAACAAAAATTCAATCAGAAAAACTCAAAAGCTACAAATATAAATTTACCATAGAAACTTTAATTCTAGAATGAGTTTTAGTGTAGGAGTAAATTCGAGACTAGAAATAATTAATGCAAATTCAAAATCCAGGATCATAATTCAAACGAGACGTACCTTGAACTTGGTGAGGAACTCTTGTTGTCTTGTGATATCTGTGGCAAGGATGAGAGAGCTGATCTGTTGCTCCAACACTTGGCGGGATTCCCCGAGTTGTTCAGCTATATTACTCTCCAGCAGGCAGCCAATAGCAGAGCGCCAGTGGTGGTTCTCTAGCACAGATGTATTCTGATACAGAGATAGGAGGTGTTAGTTTCTATGACATCTTGGTACTGTCGTATTGTGGACCTTGTCTCCTCTTCAAGTCTTTGGTCGAGATTCAAATCAAATACATACATACTTGCCCCAGCATGAACTTTATAGAGGAATGTTTAAAAAGAGAAACGACCACAGTTGTCCAATTACTGCATCTGTAAGAAACATCCCTGTTGTACAACGACTGCATCTTTAATAAACATCACAGGTGTCCAACTAGTGCATCTATAAGAAACATCACAGGTGTCCAACTAGGGCATCTATAAGAAACATCACAGGTGTCCAACTAGTGCATCTATAAGAAACATCACAGGTGTCCAACTAGTGCATCTATAAGAAACATCCCTGTTGTACAACGACTGCATCTTTAATAAACATCACAGGTGTCCAACTAGTGCATCTATAAGAAACATCCCTGTTGTACAACGACTGCATCTTTAATAAACATCACAGGTGTCCAACTAGTGCATCTATAAGAAACATCCCTGTTGTACAACGACTGCATCTTTAATAAACAAACACAGGTGTCCAACTAGGGCATCTATAAGAAACATCACATTTGTCCAACTAGTGTTGAGAGTTGAGGTGAAACTAACCTCATAGAGTGCGGCCAGGTGGTTGGAGGTGGCGATGAGGAAAGGTTGGTTCACCCCTGGATGGTCCAAGTCATGAGTCACTGCTGCTATGAGAGACGACATTATCTCCAGGGGAGTCAGGTGTGTTCGGATCTATACCACACACAGGTAGATCAGTGGGTTGGGTTTTATTATATACTTACAGCTCTATTAGGATGTTACAGTCTTGTGTAACTAGACATTTGTTTTCCAAAGAAGATCAAGTTTATGGTTTTGTTCACACAAATATCCACACTGTTAACTGACGCAACCTGTCTTTCACATACATTCTACTGTCATGATATTATGAGGCACGAACAAAGATTACATCACATTCATACACCGGGGGGTGTTTTATTGATAACATACTACAACGTTTGTAAAATATATTAGCAAATTTTGATTCTAATTACCAAGATGAATTTGTAAAAAAATATGTTCAAGAGAGATTTAAATATGTCAAACTGATTGTTTATTCAAAAGTCATCTGAATACATCAAAGGTTGTAAGTAATGTAGTTACCACTATATTAGATGGCAAGTAATGTAGTTATCTGTCTATCCGTCTTACCTGTTCCTCCTGCAGGAAGCAATGCATTGCCTGGGTAACATCGGTTGCATGTATGGAGTTGTGGTAAGGGTTGGTGCTATGGTAACCTTCTTCTATCAAGGCTGTAACATATCACACACACACATGCCCGTATAACAATCGTAGATCTGTTCATGGCAGTTCAGGCGAGGGGGAGAGGGAAGTAGCATCCCCTAAACCCTCCACACATGACACATCATCTTGTCAGGAAGTGTCAACTACGCCAGAAAAGGTCGAGTTTTTATAGCAACACATAATTTTGGTCAAAATAAATAAAATATTAATCCAGAAGGAACATAACGTTTCATTTTCTTCACATGGGGGTATCAATATTTGTTGAATATGTAAAGAGTATAGTGGCATTAGATGAGAAACTTTTTAAGTTAAGAGGAAAAGCCGTCATTAAATTTCAGGGCACCCTTCACCGATATTAAACAACTGTTGCTATCACCGTGTGAGGGAAATTAAACTAGATGTTTATAAGCTATCACCGTGCGAGGGAAATTAAACTAGATGTTTATACAGGAGAAATATTTTATTTGATTTTGGCAAAATTAACGTGTTTTGCTATATATAAAAAAAACACTAGAGAAATACTGACCTTTCCTGGTGTTTCCTAATACATCCCCACCTTAACTGACATTGTTTGCAGTCAGTTGACTACACACAGAGTAGTTTGATCAATCCTCTCACTTGAGACTTACAGAACAGCTTCCAGACCCGCACGACGTCCAGATTGAAGTGGTCCATCAGCCCGTACCAGTGGAACAGGTGAACACAGAGGACTGGCAACGATCGACCTGGGAGCAAAGAGCGAGTCGCTAGAGATGTTCAATGAGGGTCTACTAGCTCACTTTTATCTAGGTATATATACCTTTATTCTAGCATCACATATTACTGGCTTTTCACGCTGTACACATGAATACTATTATTATTATTATTATTATTATTATTATTAGCACCGCGTCTTACTACCCGTTCGGGTTATCCGCACTTACGCTAATGTGCAATGGTAGGGTGATTGTGAGATGAAATGAAGGGCCTACAGTTTAACGTGGAATCCGAACCACGGTGGAGGCCTGGGCATTCCCCACATTCACAAGATGTCTTGTCAGAGGTGAAGGAAGGGTTTGGTAATCAGATAAATCTGTGTCGGGACCGAGGATTGAACCCCGGACCCCCAGCATAGAAGTCTGACACCTTACCCCTAGACCACCAGGTCACCTGCTCGCATGTGTACTAATTACCTTGATGAGCTAGGGATGTAGAAGGTTGACTTTAGAGGAAACGAACCTGCATTTGCGTAGAGAAAGAGAGTGGAACACAATTTTGGAAAAACCACCCTCAGTACACCTGAATGGGATTCAAGCCCTCAATCCCGCTGTCATTGCTGGTTCAGTCTATTGTGAGAATGACACTTTAGGCTATGCAGCCACCGAAGCAGGTATATATATATATATATATGTATTGATATTACTGACATATCATCATATATATATATATATATATATATGTATTGATATTACTGACATATCATCATTATCAGCTCCTTCCAAACTACCCATATCTTTGAAACAATGATTACCTCTTTACCAGCAGGGGTGGGGGAGGAGGTATAAGTTAAAATATATTCTTTATTTCAATTCTAATTTTAAAACTAATAACAGAGATATTTACACTAAATGAACCCGAGGAGAAAAAAAGGTTTATATTATTCTTATCATAATCTTAAAATGAACCACAACAATTATCGTGATAGTGATGTGTCAAGGTCAACTCTGTTATTGTAATTTGAGCTATAAATTATGTCATAGTTTTGTACAAGAGTTATTTTCTACGGTGCTCTCTAATTGGTTTGGTGCCCGACTCATTAAATAGTCGTGTATTTCAATAATAAGCACACAACATTACATTTATAAAGAAGTGTGTCATTAAGAGAACAACTATTACTGAGATCTGGTTCCAGTCCACTTAATGAGCGCAATTAATTAATATAACAACCAAGCAGTGGCGTAGCTATCATTATAAAGAAGGGGCGACTGAAATAATAATAACATATTTACATTAGTCTTAACTTATAAGTGGTCTTATATTTTAGCTCCATCCGATTGTTTAGATTTAAAAAAATATTGAATAAGCCACCGATTTTTGTACATATTACGAAAGTGATTATAATGGAACTGTTAACAAGTTAACATGTTATAACTAGATTGAAACTAAATTATTTAAACATACTTTTAATGCGCACAGAAAACAAAATAATGTATTCAAAGTTAAAATTAAAAGCAACTAAAACTTTTTTTATTTAGAAAAGCAACCGTTTTACAAATAATAGCATTAAAAAAAATACCAATACGGGTTGAATTGTTTAACTAACTTATAATATAATGTAAGTGAATTAGTTATAACTGCTGTATACCTTTGAACATGAAAAAAAGAGTGTGATTTATATTTGATTCAAGTATATAACTCAATTAAATATTTGAATTTGGTTTGCGTATTTTCTCACGAATTTTTTGTTAAACTAGTTAAATATTTTTAGCTCGGGTAGAATAGAGCACTACACTTGATATCATCGCTGAGGAAACTGCGCGGTTACTATTGGGAAACAGCGTTGTCATTCTCTCGTTTTCATGTGGTCAATCTCCCCTTAAGTACAAGACAAGTTTCGCAACGCTGGTTAGTCGATGTTGCCAGTAGCGCCTTCTTACCACACCTTCCCACATAACTGAGAGCAGGGAGGTTTGGCAACAGTTAAGTGAGAGAGAGAGCGAAGATAAAGCTTTTCTCCATAACACCTGCAGTTCCCCCAGCAATGAAATTGGGCGTAAGCAACCCACC
>CABFOW010002376.1:6868-37292 GCA_902141385.1 Timema californicum
TATATATATATATAAATAAAAGGATGTATTCATCGCAAAAAATGCATGAATGGAGTTACATTTAATATTATTATTTTTTAAATATAATTTTCAATCCTTATCAATCAGATGAAAATATTAGAATATTAGAAAAATGTATTTACAAGCAATAATTAGTAATGAACATTAAAACATAATTAAATGGATCATATTTTTCACTAGGCACACCACATCCTGTTTTAACAACTGCTATTTTCTGCCAATGGAAGCCATTAGTTTGGTTTAGTTTAGAAGTTGATTGATTATACGAGGGCTTATTATTATGTTCGTGTGACCATGGTGGACGGCGTTTAGTTCTACAATACATTAAACAAGTAGAGAATGAAAAGTCGTTGTGTATAATAATTTAGATAATTCTATAATAAATATTTAATTTATAAACGTTTGCAAATGTTGGCTGTAATACTAAGAATCTTTTTCGTGACTCCTATAGTGGCCGCCAACCACAGTTTAAGAACCTTTACTGTAAAACATATACAATTAAATTTTTAGTGCTTTCCCTCTCCATTTCACAATTCACTTTACAATTAAAGCCTCTCAAGTAGTTATTATAGGGAAAATTGCGAACACACTAAATTATCCTTGAGATCAAAAGAAAATAGTTTAATTAGTTTTAGAGTTATGATTTTTTGAATATTTGATCCTCTGTGCTCAACTCAAAGTAGCTTATGGATCATGAATATATTGAAGTTAACATTTGGTACGGATAGATGCTGTCATAAATTAATATATGTAAGACACTTTATAATTTATGTATAGCTAAAATTTAGATAATTAACAGAGTACGGCCTAATCTGCACCAAACAATTATTCCAACCCAATATAACAATAAGTGTTGGTTAATATTTCATAAAACACTTAAGATATATTTTAATGGTAAATTCCACTTTTTGAATGATAAGCAAGATGCTAGTTGTATTAAGAGTGATTTAAAACTTTATTAAATAAAAATAGGGCTAAGAAAATATACTTGTATGTTTCACATTATAAAATTAATACAATCAAGAGAGTTTTATTCAAATAAATATAAAAATGATAGTTTGATTAAGGGTTGTTCAACATGCTCTCTTGTAAACCTTTGTTCAGATAATAGTGTAAGCCTCTCCTTAATCGGTACGGATACCTCTATTTAGTATATCTCTTCGTCAACAGACGGTGGCCACTCAGCAGGTATAGCTCAGTTGCGCAATGGCGTAGTAGAGGCTTCTTTTATACCCTATCTTAATTTTTTTTTGTATATATACTATTATTTAAAAATAACAATATGATTAACTTTACAAATCGACAAGACTTTTATCCAACACATAAATTGGTGCACATAGAAGGTTTTCTTTACACCCAGCACATATTGGTGCACATAGAAGGCTTTCTTTACACCCAGCACATATTGGTGCATATAGAAGGTTTTCTTTATACCCAGCACATATGGGTGCACATAAAAGGCTTTCTTTATACCCAGCACATATCGGTGCATACAGAAGGTTTTCTTTACACCCAGCACATATGGGTGCACATAGAAAGTTTTCTTTACACCCAGCACATATTGGTGCACATAGAAGGCTTTCTTTATACTAAGCACATAATCGGTACACATAGAAGGCTTACTTTATACTCAGCACATATTGGTGCACATAGAAGGCTTTCTTTATACTCAGCACATATTGGTGCACATAGAAGGTTTGCACATAGAAGGTTTTCTTTACACCCAGCACATATTGGTGCACATAAAAGGCTTTCTTTATACTCAGCACATATTGGTGCACATAGAAGGTTATCTTTACACCCAGCACATATCGGTGCACATAGAAGGTTTTATTTACACCCAGTATATATTGGTGCACAAATAAGGTTTTCTTTACACCCATCACATATTGGTGCACATAGAAGGCTTTCCTTACACCCAGTACATATTGGTGCACATAGAAGGCTTTCCTTACACCCAGTACATATTGGTGCACAAAGAAGGCTTTCTTTATACCCAGCACATATCGGTGCACATAGAAGGCTTTCTTTACACCCAGCACATATGGGTGCACATAAAAGGCTTTATTTACACTCAGCATATATCGGTGCACATAGCAGGTTTTCTTTACACCCAGCACATATTGGTGCACATAGAAGGCTTTCTTTATACTCAGCACATATCGGTGCACATAGAAGGTTGGCACATAGAAGGTTTTCTTTACACCCAGCACATATTGGTGCATATAGAAGGCTTTCTTTATACTCAGCAAATATTGACGCACATAGAAGGTTTTCTTTATACTCAGCACATATCGGTGCACATAGAAGGATTTATTTTCATCCAAAACATTTAGTGCATATAAAAGTTACGTTTTTAGGTGAAAATTTTGAGTCATATCTGAAAACATTTCCCATTTTAATCATTACTTGAATAGAAAGAAAGGCGTTTATGAATGCGCATAGCCAATTAATGGTTTTAGGTCTTTTAATAGCACAATATCGCATATATGATTTTGTGCTATATATATATATATATATATTAAGTATTATATAATAAGTCAGTTAAAATAAGTCAGCTTTCTCTGTCATATATCTTATATACTTAGTTTAAGCAAGTATCTCTATCAATGTCCTGCAATATATTTTAAAAGCAATTAAACTTTATAATCTCAATCAAGCTGCACTTCCTGTGCGTGCATATACATATTTGCGTTATCACGTGATTACACTGGCAGTGTGCGCACAGCTGATTACACCTTTCAAATCTGTCGCTAGAAGCACCATTATGTGGGCGATAAACGCCAGTTTTACTGTCGTTTACACACTTCAAGGAGACTGCGTCATTGTTGGAACAATAGTTTATGTTAACATAACAAAATAATTCCTCTGCCATAATAGAGTCGATACGAACATATTTATAAAAGTTTTCCTTATACATTTGAGTAGGGGCTATCGTAATACATTATTTTGTAATACGAACACATTTTATCCTTTTGAGAAGATTTAAGTGTCTGTGTGTTTGATTTGTGCACAATGAAGATATGTAAGTACGGTATACCTTTAGTTTAATATTTTAAAATGGATGTGTCGTTGGTCTGGACCATTCAACCAGATTATTTTTTGTCCCTATTCAAGATTGTTTAGGCGTTGAGCTTATGATTTTGACCAATCCCCTGTAGGGTGTAGGTTGCGAATATAGTTGGGCCACGAGGAGTTAATAGTTAAATATATATATATATATATATATATATATATATAATAAGTACCCGAACTTTTATGATCTATAAAATAACCTAAAGATTAAAAATAATGACGTTAAATATACAAAAAATAATCCAAAAATATGGATGAAAACTCGGAATGAATACACACAACTAAAACAAACACACACTTTACAAATTGAAACTAGAACATAACTTTGAAATGATAAGCCCTTTACAATACAACTAAACTCTTGCATCCTGTTGATCATTATATTGATTACATATATGTTTGAACCTTCAAACGTAGCCCTTTCCAGTTTAAGTGCAGCGCATAAACAGGAATGTGTATTTTACAACCGTACAAAGAGGAATACAAAGTTCATTCTATCCTCATTCCGGCAACTATAAATATAATATTTGAGTATTTATGCATTTATAAATGTCGATAGTATTAAAAATATACTTATTCTAGATAAATGTCTAAGAGTACCTAAAAGTTAACGACTCAAAATTAGCACAAATAAAGAAAATACGACCTAAAAATTTTAAATCACTGTAAACTTTCTTGTATTAACCGCATGTAGCATAAAGCAATTTATCAAGTACGTTACCTGTACTCCATAAACATCTATTCTTGCTACCTGACCAATCAGCTAATAGAACTGTTTATATAAGTGGTTTTCAACTTTTATTTATTTTTTATCAGAAGAACCCCTTTTAAAAACTAAAGAATATGTACAGCACAAATAATAGATTTTAAATATAATTGTATTATATTTATCTTATAAAGTCAATACGTGAGAAAAATGAGGTACTTTGATTAACACATAAAAAAAAATGAAATGGGTCAGATTTCAATCAGCCCTAGCGGCGAATTTAGTTCGTATTTTATTTCGGTTGTACAGTATCAAGAATATCTTAAATCAGACAGATACGTAGTTAAATATTACAACATTTTTTTAACAGCTTGCCTTGCAATACTGCAATAATATAAATCAGTATAATTTAACTAGATTGATTCAAAAACTTGGAAGAGTGGTAAGACGCAGGAATGTTTGATTTCACAGTTAAATTGGGTAACTATCACTGACTCTATACGCAGGAAGAAATTCTGGAAGGCTGCTGCGAAATAGCTCAGGAAGAATCCTGAGATGAATAGGGCAGCAGTTACTAAATACACTCAGAAAAATTCTGAAGGTCATAGGGCAATAGTTACTAAATACACCTAGAAAGATTCTGAAGGACATAGGGCAGCAGTTACTAAATACAACCAGAAAAATTCTAAAGGGCATAGGGCAGCAGTTATTAAATACACCCAGAAAAATTCTGAAGGGCATAGGGTAGCAGTTACTAAATACATTAAGAAAAATTCTGAAGGGCATAGAGTAGCAGTTACTAAATACACCAAGAAAAATTCTGAAGGGCATAAAGCAGCAGTTACAAAACACACCCAGAAAAATCCTGAAGGACATAGGGCAACATCTGCAGGATGTCACGAACAAAGGTGATACCCAAGTATCTAATCTTGGCCAGGTGGTTGTGTTGCACTCGAACTTCTCTGGGGGACAGCGATACATGCATGATCATATTCAGGAAAATTGACATACGTGTGAATTATGGAAGATATAACCTCTTAATCACCTTCACATGCAATCCTAAGTGGACCAAAATATCAGAACATCTATAAAAAAGTCAAAAGGCTCATAACCATCATGACTTGGTAACTCGGGTCTTCCTTTTGGTGATAAAAAAGACCAAATATCCGTGGTTCTTGCAGAATTTTTAATAGAAACTCTTCCTGTATGGTGAACGGCTCTTGCAGAAAGCGGCACCCCGAATCCCTGCAGCAGCAGGGGATTTATGTGGTCTACAATAAGTGCCTGGTGTTGCTGGATAATGTAGTAGTCAGCATGGCAGGTCAACCCCTCTAGCATCATCACCTTTGAAAGCCATAACGGTCAGGTGGAGCCACCACTAAGCATGATTACTTGAAGGAGATGTCCTATGATGTCAATGAATTTTACAAGACTAGTTAGAAGAACGAAACACTTCTCAACTACACTCAGAAAAAAGGTTTATTACGAAGTCACCGGAAACGTCAATTCAGGAAGTGCTCATATATATTCCTTGGACGCTCCAGGTGAGACTGGTAAAACATTCTTCACTAATTTGTTTCTTGCAATGCTGAATGATGGGGGGACATTTGTATTGCTGTCGCTTCCTTTGGAATTGCATTGTAAGTTGGTTTGTATGTTTATTTGAAAATATGATTGTACAGCACTACAGGAAATTGAGTAGTTTTCAAACATTTGGTTTAATTTAAACTCTAGGCTGTATGGCGTGCCCAACCTGTTGCTAAACTGTGGTCTTTCTCACCGTTACTTGATTTTTGCTACTCAACAATTATAATGGTATTAGCAGGGCACTATACTTGAGTTATATTGTAAGCACCTACTATAAATACCCCCTCCCTCCTGAACTTTTACCCGCCAAAACGACAAATTAAACTACGTTATTGACGCGTTTCTCAGATAATTACTAATAATTCTGAAAACTCTTCAATGTGAGGACCACGCTTTAGTAAAATTTACCATTTGTATTCTATGAACCAACACTGTTTTGAAATATGATGTAATCTTCTTGGAGTATAGTACCTGCCTTTGCAACATTCAACGACCACTTGAACACATTTTGGAACAACACCCTGCAGCTTTTTGTGTCATTGTATTCGTACAGTTAGCTCAAATGTAAAGCGTATAACCCGAACGGGTAGTAAGACGCAGTGCTAAAAAAAAGATTAAAATGTAAATACATTATGGTTTTAATTGTGATATGGTGAGTTATAAACTGTAACATAATCATACCAATTCATCATTGAGTACACATTCTTGGATCTTTTCTGGACTATATTATCAGATAATAGTACTCATATTTTTGTATCAGTTTTCTAATTTAAAATACTCGCTGCAATGTCAGTAGCCCAGGTTTTGATAAGCCTCTAGTATGATGTGGTAATTTAATTTTTGTTTGCATTTTTTCCTCATTATATGCATCTGTTGTATTAAAGAAGCTCTTTTGAGGTTTGGTTTCAAACTGAGGAAACCGTGGCACTGGCATTATTTCAATGCATAGGGCATAATAAGGGTTTGGACTGTTTTTATCACCATAAAAGGTGAATAAATCGTAATGACCAATAACAATAATAATTGTGTTTACCTATCTTTGAATAGCTTTGTGTGAGAGTTTTCAACATATTGTTTGCATTATTTTACGATTGCGTGTTTGATAAATACTAGATCAAGAAACAGTAATTGCAAAAGTCAAACATGAAGCACCAAAAAGTTATTATCAAAGCTAATCGTTAATTACGTCATTAATACCGGAAAGTTTTTATGTTCACTTGTCATCGTCCAAATATGACGCCGTGCTGAAAGTATGTGGTGAGCAGTAGCGCCAGAGACTTCCTGAGCGCGGTACACATGTATTTTAATCGTTTGTACAATTTTAGATGAGCATGCACACGACTGAATTATAATAAATATCACTGCAAATCCGCAACCTTTTTAAACCTTAGTAATAGATTATTATATTACATCTTGATATTTAAAGTGACAAATATTGAGTATTTTCTACATAAAAAATAAATGGCTACAGTAGCCCCATGGCTTCTTTGATGCTGATTGACAGCTTTAAAAAGTTACCAGACCAAATTACGTATCCCTACGCCAAACCAGATTATCTGAACAAACATGTGTTTATCAGCTGTCACTTCTGACAGCCAAAATTTAGGTATATACCTAAATGTTGTCTGTCAGAAGTCAGCTTTGAGCTGTCAGTCAGCACCAAAGAAGCTATGGGGCTACTGTAGGTACCGTATGAACAGTCTCACGATTGTTATTACAGTGTATATGAATGTTTGACTTGCAATTTGCGATCCCCAGCCGATTATGCGTGCGTATATCACTATACATGAACATTCTAGTTAATTACTGTGATTAATAACTATATTCTAAATGATAGCTTTGTGTTTCTTGATGGGATTACGGTGGGAAGGACATGCAGCGTGAACGAGGGAATCTAGAATTGTATTCAGGGTACTGACCGGCAAACCCAATGGGAAGATGTCACTGAGAAGACCTAGACGCAGATGCGAGAGTAACATTAGAATGGACCTGAAAGAGGTAGGGTGTAATGAGGTGGACTGGATAGAACTAACCCAAGATATAAATAGATGGTGTATTTTTGTAAGTGCGGCAATGAACCTTCAAGTTCCTAACGCCATAGAGTAAATAAGTAAGTATTTTAAACAAGAGCCCAGACAATGGACGTGGTGTTTCAGTGACACTCGCTGTAGTCGTGTCCTACTGTGCCACGGTCCTCTCATACGACTACTGTGACATCTCATGTGACAAGGGACAACACACCATGTGCATCTACAAGGTACCTTTCTACCATTGAATTTATTTATATATTTTGGGAATTCTACCATGGATTTAGTAAACATAAAGATTATCTAAAATAAGAATTACGAAATTAACCTAACCCAACCTACATAAATGCCCGCATGGTTTAAGGCATCAATCTCGTAGGAGGATGAACTGACGCTGACAAGAATTTTGGATTTCAAATTCTAGCCGGGTGTACTGAAGATTTTTTCCCCTAAACAGTTTTCCACGTGAATGAGGGTACCTCTTTTTATTTAATTCCAAATTTCTCACTATTTGCCCATATAAAATATCCAGAACGAGTAGCAGAACACGATGAACAAAAATGAAAACTTGACATAAGACACTACGTTTATCACTCGCCCCTAAATAGTCAGGAATTGTGGTACTATCTTGGTAGTAGTAAAAAGTGTTAAAAATACATTACATTATTTAATTAATAATCTATAATTAAACAGAGTTCCTTGGCCTATAATAATCTACCTATCTAGTAAAGCATATATATAATAAAACAACAAACTTACCCAAAGCTTAAAGAATTGAAATATAAGCAAATATTGTATGCATAAAAAACAACTACTGTATTCTGTGAACCACTTAGAAGACTGATCTTTGCGTTTTAGCTATGAACAATATTTCAATGGAAATACATTGTTATTATTTAGACAAAACTAATTTAATTCAATAAATTAACATAAATTATGCCATAAGACTATACTTTACCATAGTAACATAGTAATATAGGTCTACAGCATAATTCTGTATAGTGTATAACAATTCCAAGGGTTATTTTATCCCTTCTTGATAAAAAAGAACTTTTATAAGTTGTTTGATAAGGAATGATTAAAAAACATTGAAAAATTTGGATTAATTTAATTAACAAATCATACAAATTTTTTTTGCAATATTTTTCGATTATTTCTTAACCAATATTATAACGCTCCGTACCTCCTTAATTTCAAATATTTTCTAAAATGTTTTTCAAATCAGTTGTTACGTTAAAAAAATAATCACTCTTTTTACATATACTTGCTGTAAATGTCGTTGATTACGATTAATAAATTCTGTACCAGAGTGACTTGTCAATTCGTCTTTACTAAAATTCAAATTAATTTTTATATTTTCTACTCTCTAAATGTGATAGGCACGTCGTTGCAATCTCACGACACTTCAGCACTGCTATGTTTGTAGATCAACATGAACTGCCACAAAAAGTCAACCTAAATAAACCCAGAAGCGGTTTACACTATAGGCCCACTAGGCACGGGCCTAGGGGTGGTGGCTTTAGGGGGGCGGCACATTTTGGAGAACAATATTTTAATTTTAATATTGTGTGTTTAGTAATTACATTTATGACATGTACAATATATGCCTGATTTTCTTTAGTAAAAATATTTTCTCGAATACTAACCCCCCTACCCTCACACACACACACACACACACACACACACACACACACACACACACACACATCTATTTCTTCCTAAACCTCCTAAAGGCCTTGAAAAAATTGGGAAAGGGGGGGGGGCGGTTATTATAATTGTGCTTAGGGGCGCAAAATTTTAAATCTGCCACTGGACAAATCAGGACAAATTGTACGTGGAGCTAGATGCGTTAAGCGTTGATAGTAAAAGAAAAGTTATAGAGCACTCAAGAGGTGCTTTACTTCCAACCAATCACCACCTTCTAGGGTGCATTGTTCAGACAACCAACCTTCTGGTGTGAACATCCCCTAACAATGTCCAAGCATGCACCTGGCGCGTGGCTAGAGTGAACTCATATTTTAACCAATTATACATTTTCGGCCATGCCTGGAATCGAATCAGGAACCCTTAGCTCAGCAAGAAGACAGGCTACCGGCTGAGCTAAGCTACAGAACCATTTAAATACACAATACCCATACAAAAAATACTTGTCATACCACGTCTCTTGTTTGTTCCAGCAATCTCCAGGACCTTTATGCGTCGAGTATGAACCAAGGCCTTTGAGTCAAGAAGAGAAGGAGGTTATTCTGAATATCCACAACAGGATGAGGAGTGATGTTGCTCTCGGCAAGGAGGTGAAAGGGGACCCAGGGCCACAACCTCAGGCCTCGGATATGATGCAGATGGTAGGTTTAATGTTGAAAGACCATCCTCTGATAGTGTTTCTAAACAAAGGATTACCGAATTATAAGTAGCCCTTAACGGGATGAAAACATTTTTAAAATAAAAGAATTGTTAACATAATATATGCCTACTCGTATCTTAAGCTCTATAATGTTTTAAGAATCAAATATCCAAAGCTATTATTTATACTTTTATTGAGGGGGACTCTAACTAGATATCATATTCTAAAAATTAACACCTGGACACGGGAATCGAACCTGGGCCTTTGGCTTAATACGCCAATGCTCTGACCACTTTGCTATCCAGGATGACTCATAGACTCGGTCTTAACATATGAGTGAAGAATGACCCTGGGCATGGAACGATTTCTGGATAGCTCAGTGGTTAGAGTATTGACGTACTAAGCCAAAGGTCCTGGGTTCTGCTCCCGTGTCCAGGTGTCATTTTTGCAATGTTTTGTTTTGTTTTGTTGTAATGTTTTGTTAAACAAGTATGTGATCTCCGGTGATAAAAAAAATCCATAAAGTAATTTTGTGATTTTAGAAATATATACAGTATATAGTTTAGCATCGCGTATTACTACCCGTTTAGGTTATACATCTCTGTACTATTTACTCTAACGTGTTAGGGAATAGAAAGGTTGACTTTAGAGGAAGCTTACCCGTATTTGTGTGGAAGAATAATGGAAAACTACCAAGGAAAAAACCCTCAGTACACCCAACCGGGATCGAACCCCGATATGGCCCCATCATCGGCAATCTAGTTTATTACGATAGTAGCACCTTAGACTATGTAGCCACCGAAGCACCTCTATATATTATTAGGAACATATCTGTTAACGAATAAATTAGGTTTCTAAGAGATAATCCAGCATTATTAGTGTTTAAATTCCCCCCAAATAACGTTCTGAATAGAACACCTGACGTTAAGTAAAAATTAACACATAGCAAAACGATGGGACTACGAACAATATTTCCACGCCAAAAATAATAGTAAGCACATTTATTCTTATTTTGATTAGGTCATCTACCAAGAGAATTACCATTACATAAAATACTTTACTCCTTAGCCCAAGAAGGCTCAAATCTAGAAGCCAGTATGGGCTAGCATCCTACAATTATTCAGCTTGAATGAAGAATGGAGACCAAAATGGACGTTCTATCATCATAAAGACCAACTCGATCAAACCAGACCCCTAGGAAATACGGAGTCACCTAAGCCGAACTAGAACCGGTAATGCAAGAACTAAAGCAATGCTTTATACGTGGGGGATGGCCGAACGCTTACAATGTGACTACAGAACAACTGGAGAAAAAATAACGCATATAACTAGCGAATGCTCCCTTAGGAAATTCCAAGGGTCCTGGAGTGATCTCACTACAGCCACACCAGAGGAAGTTAGCTGGTTACTCTCTTTGGACATTTATAAGTGATACTCTTTGTGGCGCAATAGGAATTTATTGTATTTTATTGTACAGACGGTATACTTCTCGTGTTTTACCCCATTGACCTTGTAACTTATATTTTGTTTTATGTTAACTCAATACCCTCTGAAGATATACCATACACTAGATAAATAAATACAAGCCAGATATTTTCTCATATTTTCTATCTCATATCAGTATTTTAAGTTTCCGTAAATATGGATATTTTTTACACCTATTTTTTGTTGAAAAATCCTTTTTTTCACACAAGCCCTTTTTTTCCTAAACAAGCCATTCTTTTAAAATATATGGCCTTTCTAATTTGCTATGTTCAACTTTCAGTAGATAGATCTTTTTTTTTAGAATGTACTTACTTTTATATTTTATTAAAGTCACGTGGTTGAATGTTTTGAGCCAGAGATCCAAGTGCTAAAGAGCGTTGTTGAGAATGTAGTAGCCAAACGTGACAATACTTTTGAAGTGTGTTTAGCTTACTATATGTAATACCTTAAAGATTAAAAAATTGCATTTTAACCCTATGTTTGAAATATTTTTGTAATAAACTGTATCTAAAAACGTATAAAGCTGTGTACCTTTGATTAAGTATAAAAACTCGAAACACTATCGATTTAAAGTGTGTATCATTATCTATTTGTGAATATATGAAGCTTGAAATATATATAAAAAAATCAGTATTTGTTGTGATTAAGAACACAACACATTATAATTTTAAAGTGTGTAGAAATCGCCATTTGTAAATATCTAAAGCTTGAAACGTTATATTTTCAACTTGTGTTTGTTTGGATCAATTTTCGCAATGACTTAAAAAAACAGCACGGATCAATGGACATAGGAGAAGTGGGTAGTATGTATGTGTGATTACTCTCTTCCTTACTCCTCCAAAATACCAATTTAAACAAAAGTGTAGTTTTTCTATAGAAGAGGTAGATAGATGTTTCTTGGTCGGGATGGGATATCATTGTAGAGTGGATTTAGCACACGTAGCTAACCGATTTCGACTTGACATTCTACTCTGCTATGCTTCCCTTCTTTTTAGGCAGTGACATGCGTCCGAATAACTCGTGGATGGCTTTTATGTAGTTATTACCTCTTTTATGATAATTGCTATCTTAATAAGACAAGGCAGTGCCCAGGGTGGGAGTAGATGGGTGGTTCTGGTAGTGGGAGGCTCCAAGCCACTTATCCCCCTAAACTTTACTGCTCATATAATTAATACTATTTTATTTTCTATTCAAGCAATATCAAAATAATGAAAATATATATTATTTTTAGAGATCTCAACCTCATTCTTATGACATGAGGAATCCTGTCATAATGGTGCCCATACATTCACCAACTAATGTAAACTATCTAAATATATTTTGTTTTGAGGTTTGGGATGATGAACTGGCCCGGATCGCTCAGCAGTGGGCGGACCAATGTACCCCGGTTCATGATGACTGCAGAAACGTAGGTAAGCTAATGCTGATTTTTACTATTTTTTATATCTTTTACATGAGTCTTGTAAATTAAAAATAATGATTATTTTGAACTCTATAAACTGGAGTCAATGGGAATGTAAAATTAATTTTTCAGGAAAGATTGACATAGTATAATATAAAATGTAATTGAGGCTGCTCAGGTGGAATTAGAAGAAGAAAGAAAACTGACTTTGTAGTAGGAATTACAGACGGTGTAACAGATGCAGCTAGATTGATAATGTGATTTGGTTGAAGATCAGACAGTTGAGAGAATATCTCTCTTGTAGAGCCGATAAAGGGAACAGAACTAATCTGAGATTGATCGTCTTTATTAACATAGAGATTTCATTGATAATTTAAAGATAGAAGACAAACTTCCTTAGGTATGTACTGTACATATTTAATTGGCAAATGAAAGAACAATTACGCATTGATCTAAGATGTTATATNTATATATATATATATTCAATAAATTATTTATCGGGCCTACAACAGTAAGGCAATAATTGCTGTCAGGCAATTGGAATGATGCCAAAGAATTTTCAAATCGCATGTAATAGTCTGATTCAAAGATGCTAATTTGTGGGGTGATGGAAGGACAACATGTAAAACAACTTTTGCAGTGATAAGATAATAAATTTGTGCCATATAAACCCAGACGTCATTTCATTTTTTTATCTTAATTTTTGTTATCGAAATACAGCATCGCCTGTGTCTCTGTATGAGTTTGTTTGTGGGGCCAATGCTTACTGAGAATTTTTACTAATTTTAATGATTAATACAATATCCTAACGTTCTGAACAATTTTTTTAAACATCCTATATAGAGCTATGTGTACTAATGCGTATTTGTTACAGCCATGTTTCTAAGTGGCCAGAGTTTAGGTATAAGAGGAATGAATGGGATCTTCCCTTACGAAATTATGGTCAACATGTTTGTTACAGCCATGTTTCTAAGTGGTCAGAGTTTAAGTATAAGAGGAATGAATGGGATCTTCCCTTACGAAATTATGGTCAACATGTTTGTTTCAGACATATTTCGAAGCGGTCAGAATTTGGGTATCAGGGGGATGGACGGAGGCTTCCCTGACGAGATTATGGTCAACATTGATGAGTGGTTCAACGAGGTGTCACTTGTTCAACCGAACACGGTTAAACAGTACCCTGGGTGAGTGGGTGAGTCTACATTATTCCCCGACACGGTTTGTTTAGGTTGTACACTTACTTCCCAACAAAATGTATCCAGAGATGGCTTAGTTCCATCTGGTGTTAGCTATTTGTCCCTCAAATTGCTTTTGCATCTGATTAAAATTCACACTAGCTTTGTTTCCTTGTGGATAAGTGGAAAAAGCGAAAGCCTTAAACTGAAATCAAGATACCTTAGGAATATAGTGTAGCAAGCTCTATCCTCTTCAGGGAATTAGGTTTTTCCAAAATTTATTCTGGAAGAAGATGATTTAATAAAATATCTATCTTGAGTTTCTGGATCAATATTTTCAGCTAATTTCACATCTGGGAATAAAAATAAGTTTTTGTGGGTTTAATTATTATTTTGGGGAGCAAATATAGTGAATACAGTATGTTTAGAACGAAAAGATTTCTCCTTCAATTAGAGTTTTCTATTTTAAAGTTGATCCATAAATTATTCTGTCTATTTTCAGATATTAATATATATTAGGCCTACTACATATTGGGCTAGCCTTAATATTTTGTACATAACAGTAATCGGTGAATTTTCACTCAACATTTCTGGCAAGACAACTACCAAGATGACGTCTATTTAATTACACACTTCGATTTTCCTTAGTTATACTGTAGTTTATTATTTATGGTGGTCGTGTAAGGAACACGAGTCAGGGGCGGTATTTTTGCTGTTTCCACATCAAAACATTTTGTGGTTAAATAAATTAAATAACTCTCCAGTAGACACAACGAGTTTAATTTTCTTCACATGGTGACCTCAACAGTAATTGCTGAATATCTGTCAGAAGTATCTTTGAATTTATTGACAACTTTTATCTTGATTTAATAAGTTTCTAATCTAAAACCACTATGCTCATGACAGGTATTCAACAACTGTTGATATCACCATGTTAATAAATTATACTCGAATTTTCTATTGAAGAAATATCTTTTTTATATTGGTAATCAAAAGTTTTGCTATAAAAACTGCAAAAACACTACCCTTATCTCACGTTCCCTGCGCTCTCGCCTTAAGGTTGTGTTTCTGGCAGGACATTTATACACATTATGACTATGACGTACTGCTATGGCTCCAAATGTTACAGTAGATTGTTATCTTCTGGCAGCATGGTGGTTAGTCAAAGTACTGCAAGTGTTCCTAAGCTATAATTTAGTTTGTTCTATAAAGCTATGTTGTCTGCAGGAGCTCTACTGGCATGGTGGGGCACTACACACAGTTAGTGTGGTCACGGTCCTTGTATGTCGGTTGCGGTGCCTCACTCTTCCTAAAGGATGGGACATGGTACTCCGAGTACTTGGTGTGTAACTATGGACCTGCGGGAAACGTGAGGACAGAGCCGGTATATCTCCAAGGCACTCCTTGCTCAGCCTGTCCCAACGGTACAGTGTGTAGCGACAAATACGAGGGACTCTGCAGGCTGCTCAACAATAAGCGGGGTAAGGGTTCTAAGACTATACAATTTTTGTCATGTAAACAGTTTAACTTAGAATAGCCAACATTGAAAAAATACAAAAAATATATATCCAAATTAATACTATGTAGCAGACAAGATAGAAGAATAATAATATACCCTGTCCAATAAATGAACCAAAATAAAACCAGTAGTCCAGTCCCTATAGTCAAAAAATAATTGAAGTTAGGGATTAATTCTGAGCTATCTGAATTTTGTTAAGTATTTTCATTTAGTATTTATAAATAATATATAAAAAGTCCCCATAAATTCACTGTGCGGCGAACAAAATTGAAAAGTATATAATTCTTGTTGTTGTCCAAACACTCTACGTCTACTTGAAGGCTACGTTGTTGCAAGCCATAATTTAGGTCCAGCTATGGCCACTTCTGGGTTCGAACTCTGCTGTCCGGCCAGGGTTGGAGCTCATCACATAGTCTAATATCCCCTAGCCTATCGCACTGCTGGAGGAGAGTGCAAGACAGGAATAAAAATTTTACTTAGAGTTTTTAGAGATAGTTTTATTGCTATTATTATTATTATTATTATTATTATTATGACTACCCTCCTCGGTGGCGTAGTTAACTAACGTGCAAATTTCATGTTGAGCCAGACTGCCGAGGATGGAAAGATCGAGGTTCAAATTTCACTCGGGTGAACTGGAGTGTTTTTCTTAAATAGTTTTCCACTCTCCCTCCACGAAAATGCGGGTTCACTTCCTCTATATTAACCTTCCCCATTCCTAGCCCAATAGCGTAATTAGTACTTAAGATCCCATTTCAGAGCGATGCATTTTCTGGTTTGCATGACCAGCTTACGTAACATATTCAACCTCGTAAATACATCGCAGGAACAAGGAACTTGTTTTATTTTGTAAAGGAAGGATGCAAAAATAAGACCTGTTTTTAACTTTTTTGTTTTTTACTTACTTTAATTTTTATAATCTGTGAAACTATGCTAAAATTGACTATTTTTGACACAGCCTAAAAAATGTAATAACGCAGTATTTTGAATTTTTATAAAAGGAGTTACAACTTTGAAATCCTTTGAGATTAATATAAAATAAAAATATTTATATTACAAAGCTTGATTATCGAGTAATTGGTTATCTACTTAGAGGCTGTAACGTTAAAATCTCGCCTTCAGTTGCTAGGGCTACCTCTGGACGGAACACTGAACTATAGAGGGGTGGAGCCAAGAGTTGGTTAGGCCACTCCCACCTGTTACTTCGCTCTGGCTGACACACAAGACATTCCCACACTAGTCATCATTAAATAGAAACAATCCCAAACCAAAGGGTGTCTAATTCATTAATGGATTATGTACTTTTCAATAAGTTATATATAAATTATAGTTTATAATGTATTTTACAAACCAAAGTTGACGTTAAACTATACTGCCATTCGCTAATATAAAGTATGGGTGCCAAGTATATGAACAAATTAGGATCAATACCCACTTCAGTGATCAAATGGTCTGAGGCGTCACTATCGTGTTGGATTGGCCTGCCGCTAACGGAGAAATAGGGGTTCAAATCCCAGTCGTGTCTATTGAGGGTGGATTTTTCTAAATTGTTCACCACTCTCATTCCACGCAAATGAGGGTAGATTACCTCTAAGGTTCTTCCTTTCTCATCTATACACCATTAGAGTAATTATCATCTATGCGTACAACCTGAACAATTAGTAAGACGCGGTGATTAATTTTTTTTAGGGATTTAAACATTCATACTTGAAAATATTAGACCTAGTAAATCCCTAATGCTGCTTGAGCCCAGGTACGGAAAGGGAGCGATTATTTCAAATAATCGTTCATACTATGCGTGTACAAACCTAACCAATTTAGTAGTCTGCACACAATATTTAGCCATTTTATCGATTTTATTTTTGTAAGAATATGAGTGGCCCGTGTATATGTTATTAGAACCAACTAGCTGGTGTGCTCGTTCTTCCCACAAGGAACCTTTAAGTAGCTTTATTTTTAATTATAATATAAAATTAACCAAAGGTAAAAATATCTAAAAGCTTGTAAAATTTTTAATATTAATTTTTTATTGGTTTAAATGATGTGACTAAAGGTGAAAAATAGGCATACTGACTAAACACATTATGTCAAAATAGGGATTTACTTTAATCCAAAATTATTTGCATAAAAGCGATCATAATAGAAGTATAACGGTGCAATATGCATCATTACTAAACACAATTAGTAAAAAGAACACCAAAGTTAAAAAAATATCATAAATGAATTAATGGCCTTTTATAGATACATATTGGTCCCTGTAATTACCGGACATATTTAGATTTTCTAATACACCAAGCAGTTTTCTTCTAATTGATTGTGGAGTCATCTACGCCTTAAATTTTGGAACCAATTTTCAGTATTTTCTGATCATCTGGCGTGGGTTTTGTAACTACTTGCAAGTCTATCATTTTCTTACCGCACCAAAAAGTTTTTTTTTCTTCTATGCGGTCGGAAATTTAAATCCCCCATTCCCAACCCAATTATCTGACCCTTGTTTTAAAATTAAAAAATTTCAGGTGCTTCTTGTTATTTGGTGTTGCCCCTATACTTGTAAGTAAATATTTCACATTTATGCCACAAGAGAAATGTATTGGCTGTATTGATTGTATTATATTGGCTTTGACGTTTTTGGAGATGACGCCCACATTCCTATTTTCCGATCTTTCATTTTGAAAATACTTTGTTTTCACAATGTTTGAGGTGTATCTTATAACAGCCTGACAAATTTAAATCTTTAACCGCAATGAGAAAAAGTTTTTAATATAGATTTTTGTAATCCCCTCCAAATATTTCAGAAACCCCGAATTAGAAAATTTAAATATTTACTAACTATTTGGGTATTTGCGGAAATTTAAAAATTACAAGTATATATTATTTTAATTATACATTAAAACCCCAGGATTATCTCAAAAAGGATCATTATTACTCTGAACAAAGACTGTTACTTATGCCATAAAGTTTTAATTTAAAGACGTTGGAAACTGGAAGTGTATTAATTGTTTCTTGTTCGATTCCGAACCCCTACAAATTATTACAAGTTTATATAAACATAGAAAGATTTTTATAGAAATAATAATAATAATAATGAAATGGCTGTAATGGTGAAATTAAGGCTTCCAACTTCTATTACACTTAAATTATTATATCATTGGCGTCACTACTTTTATAATTGTTTTATATTTCCTTCTAACTGCTTCCAACGTCTTTAAACTTTAATATTAACTCGTAACTTAAAATAATGCTTTAGTAATAACGAAGAGATCCAGACGAGGCTCAATAGTATAGGTGCGAAGGTGGGTACACTAATTTTGCTTCTATATTAATGTGTAATTTATTTCAAATGTGAAAAATTGCATGCCTTGTAATAATGGGTTTGATCACTTCTATGTTAAATGTACTCAAAAATACTTCTTCCTAATAAAGGTATACTTTAAATTGTCATCCTGAAAGGGACTCGCTTTAATATATATTTTTGTTTTGTTTCAGGTACTGGTGTATACAATTCGAGCAAAGCTAAAACTTCAAATAGACTTGTTTCTTACCTGTTGGGTCCCTTTATAGTTTTGGCATCCTATTTGGCGAGGTCTTAAATCAACAGTTTCTTTCTTACAAGAAGCCTATTACAAAAAATAGTTATTTGATATTATATAAGTAAAAACATCATGGGAGGAACTGATATTTGGTGGCATTAGTTATGATAAAAATAACTTACAGAATTGGAATTATGATGTATACATCAAGATTAACATTACTTCATATCTGATACTATGTGAAATTGTTCAAGATAAAAATAACTTTATAGAGTGACATTAATCTTACATTGGTCAAGGAACATCTCTTTAAGAACTGATATTCTGATAAATACATCACTATCAACATCTCCTCCTGAAATAATACATTGTTGCATAGGTCAAACCGAACATCTCTTTATGATTGCACGGACAATATCTTTGAAACAAATTATCTTTCTTTATACATCTATTAATGTTTCCAGTCTATGGCCTACGTTAGCTTTTTTATTGAAGCCATATAGTATTCATTACCGGCTGGCTAGACCAGTCGTAACTTCAGTTGCCTTTTAATCCATCTTAACACTAGAACAGACACACCCTCCAATCCCTTGCCGTTAGTTTATCTATGTGAAAGGATACACCCTTATTTCATCAATGATAAACTTTTCGGCAATACTGGGAGTCGAACCTGGGACCCTTAGCACAGTAGGCAGACACGCTACCGACTGAGCTAAGGAAACAAATGACTTATCCGTGGAATATTATTGTAATGCATTGTAATTAATGATTTAAGGACTTTTATTTATTTTTTAAATTTCAGTTAAAAATATGGTCAAATAAAAAAAATCATCAGAGATTACTGAATATGCAAATGATTAAAATTGAAATTGTTAAAAAATACAATGAATAAGATTTTAACATGTTTATAAGAATTTTTCATTTCATAAATATGTTTTATTATTTATGGGATTTTGTGCTTACAACTAATAAATGCTTGTCAAAAGTTTTCAAAGGCTTTATATTAACATCACACTACATAATATTTTTACTACCATATTTGTGTGTCTTAATCGTACTTAATTTGAATGCTAGATACTTGTTCTTAGTAAAAATCATGTACAGTAAGTGATTTCAAGGACTTCGTAATTAATTTATTGGTTGGCCTGGAGTTCTCATTTACAATTTGGAAGGGAATGGGGCATAGGCATTCGTTGAGTTTCATACTTAATATAAAGTAGCTGCAGTTGATATAGTCTACCAATGTGAATACTAGCCAACTCTACGAGAGTTTTATTTTTGGTATGAACTAAGATTGAGCGATGAAAGTATATTTTGTAATGTCTAACGTCAAATTTTTACAACGATTACAAGCCACGTCCAAATGGAGAAATATATTTACTTTTATTAAAACTTAAGGTAAAATTTTCCTTACAGTCTCTAATTAATTGTGGATACTAACTTTAAAAATAAGGCTGGTGCCATTAAATTGATTTTTCCACATTAAATATTACCTTTCTTATATCGTGACAACTACACATAGGCTATTAAATTCATTTTGTTAAGTGATCCACATATATATTTTGTAAAAAAGATAATCAAAACGTCACGCAACCCGCTAGAGGGAATAACATAATTGTGATCTTTTTTGTGCATTTTTATTTAGCTTTAAATCTTTCTGTTGAACACTTCTTGACAGAAGTAACGCATGTTAAGAAAAGTTTTCAAATGATTTATTGGTCGCAATTCATGTAAGTGGCATTTTAGAAAACATTCTAATTTTGTTTAAAGTAAGGAGTAGTAATAATTAAAGTTAAGACTTAAATATAATGCTATGGAAAAAACTATAGCAAAATATAGAAAAACTGTGGTTTAATGAACTAGACAGTTTCAAGATTGGTAGATATATTAAGTGACATAAAAATTCGAAAATATTGATTATGATTGCTTCTAATGAACAACAAATTGTCAATTTTGAAAATTTTAAATAGATTAATTTAGCATCATCAACAGAACTAAAATATAAGTTGATGACAAGTCTGAAATACAAGTATTACATGTTAAAAATGTGTTACAAAACAAAGATACCATAAAGTAAGGACAAAACAAAGTTGAAAGTACAATTGTATTGTAAACTAAAATTATAAAATTAGAATTTATACCTTAATATCTACTATTTGAAATTTAAATAAAGTGATTATGTGTTCTTGTTACAAAGATTTGAAGAATATAATATAGAATAGACATAAATAAGGTTTCAAATCAAATATTTTAGGTTAAAAAATTATGAAATTTTAAAATGATGCACAACATCTAAGCCTTATCTTATTCCAAATCCCATTACTCCTTGTGATATCAGCAATCGAAAGATGGTGAATTATATTCTTCCGACATGTTTCGGTATTTAATATACCATGATCATCAACACTGCGAAACGAAATTCAAGAACACGAAGGAATTTGAAACTTATGTAATACAAACGTCTTGATAATTGCTGTTATACTGATGAATTGTAAAATACAGTTAATAAACAAACAACCGTACCAAGCCGTTGTGACAGACACTAGGTGTTGATACGACTGCGAGATGTCTTTTCTCTTCAACCACACCCTAGTTAGTTAACATCTCGCAGTCGTATCAACACCTAGTGTTTCTCACGACTGGGTTAATTTGTTTGTTTATTAATTGTATTTTACAATTCATCAATATGACGGCAATTATAAAAACTTTTGTATTACATATGTTTCAAATTTATTCATGTTCTTTAATTTCGTTTCGCAGTGTCGATGATCATGATATATTAAATGCCGAAACATGTTGGAAGAATATAATTCAGCATCTTTCGAATGCTGATATCACAAGGCGTAATGGGACTTGGAATAAGATAAGGCTTAGATTTTATGCATCACTTTAAAGTTTCATAATTTTTTAACCTAACAAATTTGACTTAAAACCATGTTTATGTCCATTCTATATTATATTCTTCAATTCTGTGTAACAAGAACAAATAATCACTTTATTTGAATTTCAAATGGTAGATGTTAAGCTATAAATTCTAATTTTATAATTTTAGTTTACAATATAATTGAACTTTCAACTTTGTTTTGTCCTTACTTTATGGTATCCTTGTATTGTAACACATTTTTAACATGTAATACTTGTATTTCAGACTTGTTATCAACTTATATTTTAGTTCTATTGATGATGCTATATTAATCTATTTAAAATTTTAATATTTTATAGTTTTTTGTTCATTATAAACAATTATAATAAATATTTTCGAATTTTTATGTCACTTAATATATCTACCCATTTTGAAACTGTCCAATTCATTAAATCACAATTTTTCTATATTTTCTTATAGTTTTTTTCCATAGCATTATATCTAAGTCTTAACTTTAATCATCTAAGTGGTCCTAAATAAAGTAGTGGTGTTTTAATAGACTATGAAAAATAATGTGCATTGAAGTGGTGAGTGGAATTGTACACTCTGTTACAGTAAGAGATCAACCTCATTCTATCACTAATTAAATTTGCTTTGAAACATAAAAAAATGCTATCATGATTATTATTTATTAAAATACAGGTTTTAATTATGTTCACAAGACTTAAAAAATAGCCTAAACAATACAATTTACTAATTACTTACACTCTGCATCACCTTTATTTAAAAAGTTTGTGCTGTTAAAGTATACACTGAATTAGAACTTTCACTCTAAACAATAAATATGGTGGCTTGGAAAACTACAGTTTTAAAACTACTTATTTATTTCAATCACATTATATATGTTTAGTAATTAGCTTTTAGCTACGATTTTGATATTAGTTATCTATTGGCACATTTTAAATATATATACATTGTACGATGTGGAATTCAATATTCTCGCAATAATATTGATTCAACGTTTTATATGTTTAAATTTTTCTCTGGATTCGCTCATAGAATCAACAACACTTAGTAATCAATTGGTTACCATGGTAATTCCATGAGCATACATATACGATTTCAATTAAACGAATGCTCTCCACCTAGTCATTGCATTTGTTTATTAATGTATTCAAACTCATACATTGATTTTTAAAATTTGAATTCATATTCCTTCTGTGTCAATGGTCATTTTTAAATACTTAATAAAAAATAATAATTTGAAACAGGATTGAGACTTTTAATTGTGTTGCTGGGCTATTTACCGCCCGAAGGATTTTTCCTCAGCATTGCAAACAATATTTATATTTTTGCCAGTAAGGACAATTCAGCGATTAACAATCTTGAATGATTTAGGTGGTCATGTCTTAAACTCATTACAGCAAGAATTTTTATGCACCGTTGATTATTCTTCAAAGGCAAATTTTATTTTAATGTAAGTCACTAATAGCCCGTATGACTATATCATTTATAATGTACGAGTTAGCACAACTAAACAAGTGTATTAATGATTTATTTACATAAATAAATTAATTTACCGTTGTAAAGTTGTAGTAGTATTAAATATAAAAATCTTTTATTTGAAATATATTTTTATAGAAACAACAAGTTTCTGAGCTATAAGCAAATATATACTTTTTAATTCAGGTAATTAAAAATAAATTTGATTCTTACACTCTTTGGTGGACAAAGTTGTTTCTCATTTCTCAATTTTTCTGTAACAATATTCCTAGTTCCTAATGCCATAGAGTAAGTAAGTAGTGGTGTATATATTTTCATTTATTATCTTTGGTGTAAATGTTTCTACAACTATGTATAGACCTATTATTTCGTTTCCCAAGTCCTGCGAGTTTTTGGTAGACACATAAATGTATATGATTTTTAAGATAAAAGCGAGATAAATTCTGTGCGGTGCACCGTACCATTTATTTTCTAAATGAAGGATTAGTCAGACCCACTAGGTGAGTATGGTTGCTTACTGCACCAAATGGGAAAGTTTAACACAGATTCCCAATTATTTGGGCTTCCGAACATCCAAACAGTTATTTCACAGAAACAAGCCTTCTGCAGTCACAACACACATGAATAAATGTCAAGTTTTAAATTGAGTTTTGCTATTTCTCGACACCTAGGAGAGATTGTGATTGCCAAAAAAAATCACTCTCAAGATTTTTATAAATGTCAACATTTTATGTCCCCTTGTGTTTTTAGCAATGCCGTCTGTCTGTACTTCAGGCTAGAGCAGAAACTATTTTACATATTGGGTTAAAACTTGGTATCTGGGGCTTTCATAAGGTCCCCCCAAGGTTTTTTTGTAATTAGATATCTGACCCTAAATTTAAGGGTAGTTTACTGAAAGGAAAAAAGAGAGAAAAAAAATCGATTTTCTAAAAATTCACTCTATTGATTTTGATTAAATTATACATCTACGAATTGTTTATCATTATAAACAAGATATACATTTTTATTTTTTTCATGAAATTGATTTTGAGGGTACTTTACGTGGGGAGAATTTTCCAATTTTGATAAATTCTCCTCATCTATTTGAGATACGAAATTACTTATCATTGTAAAGTCTTATTGCTATTAGAGATAAAAAGCTCTTTTTTTAAATAGATTTCTATAAAACAAATAGTTTCTAGTTATAAGAGACTATATAATATACTTTTTAATTCAGGTATTTGAAAATGAATTTGATTCTTATGCTCTTTGATGGACAAAGATATTGATCTTTTCTCAATTTTTCTGTACGTGTTCCTGGTTCCCAATGCCATAGAGTAAATAAGTAACATTGTATAATATTATTTAATTAATGATATTTGGTGTAGTGATTAACCAATATTTAAGGAATATTTTTTAATTTTTCCATTCACATAATTCTATTAATTTATACTAAAGTAGTTCTAATATTTAAGCACTAAGGTTAGCTAATTTTTTGGTGTGAAAGGGCGCTCCCAAAATTCAACTGTCCACCCCTTTAAATCCACTGGTTGCCCTGTTTGTGTCACTATGTCTGTAAACAAGAAGTGAGATCTAGACCAAAAAAGATGGGGTG
Source organism: Timema californicum (assembly GCA_902141385.1). Taxonomy (NCBI): domain Eukaryota; kingdom Metazoa; phylum Arthropoda; class Insecta; order Phasmatodea; family Timematidae; genus Timema; species Timema californicum. The sequence goes on from CABFOW010002376.1 coordinate 31,700, forward strand.
TAGAAATGTTCATTTACTACTTAGCTGTGTGGCAGTGGCTTTATCTCTCAAACCACCATGCTTTCTTTGATCTGTTAATAAATACGGACTTAGCGAGGGGCAAAGATCCACGCTTTTATTCACATCAACTTTTAAACATTCTTTGATACAGAATATTTATATTTATTCAATTTCATTGACTGACCTGGACTTAAAAATACTTTATTTTTAACTGTCTAATAGTGCATGGATATTTACGCTTTTAAGTTTAAGTTTAGTTTTTACTCTTCTAAGAGGCCCCTCTATGTAGGAATTTCCATCTTCGCCCCTCTCTCCCCTATCTTAAGTAAGTTTTTACAGTTGGGTTAGTAATATTATTTTAAAGCTTTGGGTATTTATAGACATAAAGATTGCTAATAAAACAAGTGATATGACATTTTAGAATATAATTGCAGTAAAATTAGGTATAACACATCATAAGCAAATTAAATATAAGGGAAATTTTGTAATTTACTGTTTATTTTCGGACCAAAAAAACTTACATAAGATGTATTCTGAGCGCCCTCTTCGCCCGTAATAAAATGTAAGAAAATATTTAACCTCCTCCTCCCCCAAAAATACCCTTACGTAATTTAAGGACGGCCCCTTATCTCTGAAGCTGTCACTTTTGATATATCCTATCAATACACTAATAAATAACACAATTAATAAGATAAAATGATATCAATGCTGGCCGCAAAAAATATAGGTTTGCCTTACTCAATAAAAGGTTCTTCCTATAAAAATTGGACTATATCAAGACTCGTTAGCCACTAGGTCGCCTAACACGAGTACTAGTTCAATAACGGTTTCTTTCTAATGTTCCTCTGAGAACCAAACTGTGTCCCGTGTGACCATCGCTCCCGGTTGATTGACGTGGCTTGGTAATCTGCCTCTCGCTGTATAGAGATCAATCTTGTGCGGTTAACAGTAATGAGATTCGCGGGACTCAAGTTCACCTAGGCCTGGTTTGTTCCACTGCGGTGTGCTCTCTTGCCCACTAATAGGATGTGTGCTCGCTCGGGCGGCTCGTTATTCGATACATTTCACATACGTCATCAAAATCGATCATTATTTTTTTAAGGACCTGAAAACTTGAAAAATATGTTAAAGATCATCTAGTTTTGTTTGCCGGTGACAAGGAGGTTAAGATTAAAATTTCGGCAGGGTGTGAATATGATGCATTTTCCCCTTAACGGTTTCCCACCTTTTATCCACGCAAATTAGTGTATATTTCCTTTTAATTGCATCCTAATAACCTCTCTCTCTATATTTTTTGTTGTTGTAGTTAAGTACAAATAGCCCACCTGGATGGTTAGTAAAAGAGAGTATCAACGATTTAAGTGTGAAGGATAAGAGAAGTCTGGCACCTTCGCTCAATCGATAGCGTGTCTCTCTATCGAGCTAGGGGTCCCAGGTTCGATTCCTGTCATGGCTGAAAAATTTATCATTGTTGAAATGTCATATTAATGAATTAACGGCCGGGGATTGTATGATGTGTTTGTCCCAGTCTTAAGCTAGATTATAAGGCATATGGAGTTGCGATAGGGCTAGAAAGCCGGTAGTGGAAAAATATATGACTTGAATAAAAGAACCGACCCATACCACAGGGTGGAAACAGTGATGTATGTAAAAAAAGTAAAAAGTACGAGATAAATGTCATATATTTCAGAGCAGCTGACAACTCAGATGCTTTACACAAATGAGGTTGCTACTAACATCTTGGACTACACCTATGGTACGCTCTGAGGCACAGTTTTTTTTCCTTTGTTCTCACAACATGAAAACTAAATCTGCGACATTTTTGGGGTTTTGGTTGGTTAACGTTTGGAAAAACAATGCTTTAATGATCAGTCCCACGGCTAAGGTACAAGGGGTTGTTGAGTTTGTATTTACAGGGCATACTGGTTACAAAGAATTTAAAAATAAAAATTAAGCTATATTTTTTCTCTGCATGAAAATGGTGGTGCATTTATGTAAAACGAATCCTCTTCGTTCGTCTTCTTATTTTATTAAAAGTTGCTAAAAAGGGCCACCACAAAGCTCAATTATAAGATTAAATATCAAGCCTATTATAGTGAATACTGGCACTAGAGATATCAAGTTAAATAAATAAATATATTTTAGTAATTTTACCTCCCTCAACCCTTGCGTTACCCATGGTCTCCTGCGCATGCGCACAGAGCTGCCCGCGCACTTTCAAGCAGAGGAGAGGAGTCAACTGAGATCATCGCGCCACTGGAGTGGTTAGTTTACGTGGCGACCTCTGTGGTGTGCCGTGTATGGCGTCGTAACCTCCCTTGTGTGCCTCGTGCGTGACGTCGCAACCTCCCTGGTGTGTTTCAAGTAGGACGTCGCGACCTTTTATTGTGTCTCCTGTAAGCCGTCGCATCCTCCCAGTGCACATCCTGTGTGACTTTCATACCTACCCATTTTGTAACCTGTGTGACTTTGCGACCTACTCATTGTGTCACCTGTGTGGCGTCTCAAACTCCAGGTGTGTCACCTGTGTGACGTTACAATCTATACTTTGTGTCACCTGTGTAACGTCACAACCTCCTGGTGTGTCACCTGTGTAACGTCACAACCTCCCGGTGTGTCACCTGTGTGATGTTGTAACCTACCAGTTGTGTTACCAGTGTGACGTTGCCCCCTCCTAGTTTGTCTTCTGTGTGACATTGAAACTTACCCATTGTGTCACCTGTGTGACGTTGCAACCTATCCGTTGTGTTGTCTCTCCTGAGTGACGTTGCGACTGATCCATTGTGTCACATGTATGACGTCGAGATATCCATGGTGCCTCTTGTGTGACGTCATAACTTCCACAGCGTGACGTTGCTACCAGCCCGGTGTTTTTCTCGTGTGACGCCATGAATATCCTTCACCGAACAGCGACCCTGCTCCTCCTAGCTGTAGCTTCAGGTGAGTCCTGGTTTCTAGCTTGCCCATGTCTTATTTGCCAACGTTAGATGTGAAGGTGGATTTAAAATCATTTCCCAATAGTCTTTCAATGTTTCGTGGAACCAGCTAATCAAGAGAGTTTGCTGTATTTATCCAGCACATTCTTCTAATGGCTGGTGAGATTTTTTTTTACGTAGATGATGTATCCTCTGAAAATACTCACAGGCTTATAATTACTTTTCTTCCGTGATGAAACTGCCAATTTGGTTAACTAGTTATAAATTTGTAGATACCTAAACTTTTTGTTAAATAAAAGTGATGCGGAAATAAATGTTGAAAAGTGTGAGGAAAAAAATTGTTCAGATATATATAAATATTTTATAGTTAATACTATAAAATATATTTTGTGTTTGGATCTGACAACATTTCCCTCATAAATATTCTCTAAGAGCAGATATCAAATTACATTACCATAAAAAAAAGTTTTATTTCAGATAGTCCTAGTAGCCTTTATGCATTAAAGAATTGTTTTAGACCTAAAATCCAAGAAAAATAAAATCTAGGACTACATGTAAATGTGTTACAAATAACTTTAGTTACACTTGAAAGTTCATCAAGCGGAAACACATTTTCTTCTTTAAAATATATTTAGTCCTTGGCTTTAAATGAAAACATAGTCATTGATCCAATATTTTCTTCACGCAAATTATCTCTTATTTCTGTCAAAATTGTGTTGCAAGATGAGCTACTACGCTCAGAGTCAACATTGGCATAAAGTAGCCAAACAACTCTTGCGATTGCAAAGTTGCTCATATTTATTTTCATGGCCAGAAAAATGTCAACCCCATCAGGTTTCTTCTTCCGAATTTCTTCTATTAATATTTTCTTTAAATCTTACGCTACCACGAGTAACATCAGATAGGTAAGTTCATCATGTTTCATGATGGGCAAAGCTTGGAATTTTCTCACGAAGCTATCGTCAATGTTATTAAGAACAACATTGCATCGGTTACAAAATTTATCCAAGGCGTCACAAATAAGATTTTTTTAAATCAACTTGACGATTTTACTTTCTCACTATCTACCAGGCAGAGAAAGTATTGTGATCTTCAAAAAAATCGAATTCGAAATTTTGATGAATTTCGAAGTTTCATGACCCCCAAATCCGGAAAAGTTGTTTTTGAATTTTCGTTTGTTTGTCTGTCTGCCCGTCTGTTTGTACCTTGGAGTAGAGCCTAAATTATTGTATAGAGCGAGCTAACACTTGGTATCTAGGGTTTTCTTAGGGTTGCCCTGAGGGGTTTTTGGAATTAAATATCTAACCCTAAAATTAAGGGTAGTTTACTGAAGAGTAAAAAGAGAAAAAAACTATTTTCTCAAAATAGACTTTAACGATTTTGATTAAATTTCATTTCTAAACATTTATAAATATTCCACACAAAATGGCATTTCTCAATATTTCGGCAAAATGACTTTAAGGACTCCGATCAAAAGCGTAAATTACCTTTTTTTAAAAAATAATATCTCCTAAACTCTTTGAGATAAGAAATTACTTATAGTTACAAATAAGTAGGAATCTTTATAATACAAATATTTTATAAGAAGTATATTTTTATAAAACCAATAACTTTCAAGCTATATGTAGATATATATTTTTAACTTTTAGAACACTAAAGGTAAAAGTATTGCGACCGCAAAAGAAAATCAAACCTGAAATGTTGATGGGTGTCGACGTCTAAAGACCCTCCAAACCCTATAAAGTGGTCTTTGCAATTACGTTTGTCTGTGTATCTGTTTAAACTTAAAATTAAGATTAGTTTAAGAAAGGGTGAAAATAGACTCTTAAAGATTTTGATTAAAATTCGTATCTAAGTGGTGATTAAGATTATAAATAAATTGGCTATTTTAATTTTACCATCAATATGAATTTTAGGGTACTTTACAGAAGCAGAAACTTCCGTATCTCCGCAACTATTTAAGATACTAAATAACTTATAATTGCAAAATTGTAGTACTATTAAAAATAAAAAACCTTTTATATGAAATATATTTTTTATAAATCGAACAGTTTCTGAGATATTGGCAAATATATTAATACATTTTGTGAGCCTTAGTTGTAAAGAGATACTACTTAAGTTTAAGCGCAATAACTCTCCAATGCCATAGAGAGATTAAATAAAATTAAGTCTCTAAAAGTTTATGTCGTTTTTCCTTAAACCTCTTAGGAGAAATATTTGTACAACAATGATCTATATCCATTTTAGATGCAATAGTCAATATTTACATGTTTTATTGGTCAAAATTTATAAATGAGGAATTTAATAGCAATACGATGGCATGAAGATTTGCAACACCTAAAAAAATGTTGAAAATTTTAACCGGAAGTTGAAATTTTAATACGAAGTGTTGACCCTTGTGGACCAAACATTGATCTTTTTATCGGTCCAAATATACAAATGAGGACATTAATTCTTTAAAAACAAAATTATAAAATTTAAAACCGGGACTTTAAAAAAAAGCTTTACACAAATAGAGTGAAATTTATGCTTGGGTTTGCTAGTGTATATTATATCATTTCACATATATTACGAGTTTTGAGTAAATATCTCCATTTTAAAACAATAGAGCGAGAAAGTCCGTGCGGAGTTCCATACCATTTATTTTAATCACATCT
>CABFOW010002376.1:37926-51492 GCA_902141385.1 Timema californicum
ACCGCGTCTTACTACCCGTTCGGGTTATACGCACTTACGCTAATGTGTAATGGTAGGGTGATTGTGAGATGAAATGAAGGACCTACAGTTTAACGTGGAATCCGAACCACGGTGGAGGCCTGGCATTCCCCACATTCACCTAATGTCTTGTCAGAGGTGAAGGAAGGGATTGGTAATCAGATAAATCTGTGCCGGGACCTAGGATTGAACCCCGGCCGCCAGCACAGAAGTCTGACACCTTACCCCTAGACCGCCAGTTCCTGTGGAACTGACTTTTAGGGTACTTTACAAAAGGGTAAATTTCCTTAGCTCCACAACTATTTAAAATACTAAATAGCATATTCATGCAAAATTGTAGCATTATTAAAAATAAAAACAAACTTTTATTTGAAATATATTTCTATAAAACCAATAGTTTCTGAAATATTGGCAAATATATTAATACAATTTTGTGATCTTAAGTTGTACACTATACAGAGATACTACTTATGTTTTAACGCAATAATTCTCTAATGCTATAGAGTAATTAAATATCAGTAAGTATATCAAAAAGTTGTTGTTCTTTTTCCTTTAATCTCTTAGGAGAAATGCTGTACAGCAATGATTTATATCCTTCATTTTAGACTCGAAAGTCATTATTTATATTTTCTTATTGGTCAAAATATACAAATGAGGAATTTAATAGCAATGCGATGACCTGAAGAGATGCAACACCTAATAAAATGTCGAGATTTTAATACGAAGTGTTGACCCTTGTAGACCCAATATCGATCTTTTTAATTGGTCAAAATATACAAATGAGGACATTAACTCTTTAAAAATAAAATCATAAAATTTAAAACCGGGAGTCAAAAAAGGTTTTACTTAAGTATAGCGCAATTTAGGCTTAGGTTTGCTGGTGTATATTATTTCGTTTCTCATAATATATTTCGAGTTTGTTCGGAGTTCCGTATCATAATTTTTTTTTATATTTTAGTTTGAAATGTTGAAATTCGCGAATTAACTGTGAAATATGTTGAAATTGGCAATACAACCAGAAAACATCAAATTTTGTTAAAATTCACGTTAAAAAAAATTCCAAAGCTGCAAAATGTTGTTTGAAACTTAATAAAACCCTTTAAACGCATTTTTATACTAATAGTAATTTTCACGAGCGCGAAAAGTTCAGGTTCCTATAAATTTGATCTTAAGGACAATCCTGTCATTAATTCACAAGCATATATAATGAATATACCAATTTTGCCTTGTATAGTAGGAGTTGTGACTTTTGGGGGAAGCTAGATCAGATTATAAGTTATAGGTAAGACTTTTCTTGGTAAGACAGGAAAAACAAGGCTAATTTTTACTTTCCCTCCCCACTAAAGTATTTTGCACTGCTGCCTCATACCCCCCTCCATCACACCCTTATATTTGGATCTTTACTTGGCGGGAGGTTTTATGTTTGAAAGCATTACTTTTAAAGCTTGTTGGAGGTTCCAAGAGAGTAAATACACTTAAATTTTGAACTTCTATTGAATTGTAAGTGTAATAAAAAATACTTTTAGGATTGTGTTGAAGTTTTAATTTCTAGCGTTAACTTGGGGTATTTAATACAAAATGGTATGAAGATACTAGGGAGTGGAGAAGGTTACATAATGATGTGTTACACACACTGTACTCCGTACAAAACATTGTTAGGATAATCAAATCTCGCTGATTACAATGGGAAGGACATGCAGCGCGAATGAGAAAATCTAGAACCTTGTTCAGGGTACCGACCGGCAAACCCAATGGAAAGAAAGCATTGGGAAGACCTAGACGGACATTGCAGGATAACATTAGAATGCACCTGAAGGAGATAAGGTGTAATGAGTTGGACTGGATATAATAACTAGCTCAATATAGGGTAAAGTGGCGTATTTCTGTAAGTGTGACAATGAGCTTTCATGTTCCTAATGTCCAAAAAAGTAAATAAGTATACTTTGGTTCGTACCTCAATGTTCATTGTTTTGGGGGGAGAGACTTTTTCATAACTCCGTGAATATTAGTTCAAATACAAGGTGAGCTGTAATCTATTCACCATGCCAATGGATTTTTAAAAATGTATACAAAGTATAACAATAATAATAGGTTAAAATATTTGTATTTACACGCCAGGCATCTACATGGAGATGTTATGGGTGCAGAGGTTAAGAGAGTTAGGGAGGTATTATTATCTTGAAAATATTTTTATTTTCAGCCATATTTTTAAACACCTGTATAATCCATGTTCCATCATGAAAATAAAGGTTGACATTGAGCTTTCTGATTTAATTTTTAATCTGTCTAACACTGTCTTATGGATACCCAATCATGTTCACAGAGTCCGATAATTAGACATTCATAAGAAAGCCTTATTTGGCAATGTACATGCGGATGATACCACGAGTTCGAAGCCCAATGTTAATGGTTTTAAAGATTGAATCCTTTAAATTTTTCATTGAATTTGTAGCCAGAGTTTTGAATGAATCTTAGATATAAACACTCTCACTTATAGATAAGTGAATGCAATTAATAGTGTTGGAATAAATCCCCCAATGTTTTTGGTAACTACTTATACCAAACAGTTCCAGACTTCAAGATCAGGCGAAGAGATAGTACATTTATTATTATTATTATTTTAGCACCACATATTACTACCGGTTCAGGTTATACGCATATGTACAAATTAAGCTACTGTCAAGGAAGGTTAAGTTTAAGAGAAGTATACCCACAATTGCATTAAGGGAGAGTGGAAAACCATCTAGGAAAACTACCTTCAGTAAACCCTACCGGAATTTGAACCTCGAAATCCCTGTCACCAGCGGTCTAGCTATTGCGAAGTGATGCCCTAGGATTAGTCGTTCGACCACCGAACTGGGTCATATATTTGTACACATTAAAATATATTTTCCACGTTCATGACAGATGCCTCAGGGCCCTTTAAAGATTCTTATACAATCTTTCCGCATAGTCGGATAATATGACAGCTGAGCCATAGCTTTCGTTGTTCTTGGAGGCTATTTCAAAAGTTTGTGGCCCGGTAGTAACAGTTCATTCGATTACTTTGAGTGTTTTGAAGTAAACAAAGACTTAAAACGTATCCGTGTATAGTAATTAATTTATAGTATCGAAAGTTTAAATGATCCATATTTCAAGGAAGAAGTAGATCTATAACCAAAGTATATTGTTTTTATTAATCCTCCCGATTTTTAGATTAATTTTTTCTATCTCAGTCTATTTCTTAGTCAAATACTCTTGAGTTTGATGAAAAAAATAGTATCATCTCTTTCTATTGTATATCTAATCCTCCCAATCTATTTTAAGGAAAAGTTACATCGGTCCCTTACTCAGTTTAATTCTCTCAATTTTTCATGAAATAGAACGTCACCTTTCTTTCGGGTAATGGTTTAATTCGATTTTTCAGGGGAATAAACTTTTTTTCAATTCATTGATTAGTCTAGGACACCGGTTTTTATAAAACTTTTTTTAAAAATCGTTGCTTCTATAAGAATCGGGGGGAAAGAGTAATATGAAAATCTCACAACATATTTATTATAATTCCTAATGCCGTAATCCCTTTTGAGAGAATTTCTTCTTTGTATAAGGTAGTCTGGAATATTCTACACATTTAACTAACCAAATAAGATGTTAATGTCTGCATATTGGGTTTATTAATGTTAAAATAATAAAATTGTTGTATTATTCAACGCGAGTTTAAATATTATATCTCTAGTCTTGATTACGCATTTGAAATAAAATAATGTTTCATCCAAAGAGACGAATGAAAGCTACTAAAGCATCTTGAACTTGAGTTTCCTCGAGCTCTTCTCGACAGAAATGGCTTTTCAGTTTCCAACCCATTAATTAACATTAAATTTGGCCCAGAACTTAAACATCCTATAGAAACAATATTATATTTATAAAGAAAATTATCTAAAGCACCCATAAACACCACATGATTTCTTATGTTCCAATTTCTCATCTTAAAATGTTAAAGACAAATTTCTTAAGCTTATAAAGTACTTGTATATTTTTAAAGTGTATAAAACTAATCTTCTTAGACTATAAGCCCCTCTAAATGTCCACGAAACTTATCTTAAGTCTAAAAAGTCCAACCTTAAGTCCTTTTCATGTCAATAAACCCACATTTATAGATTAAAACTATTAAGCCAATTCCCATATACATGCATTTCAAATTAAACATATCTTATTTTTTTATAAGTCCCTTACTAGCCAAATTTAATTATTAGGCTAATTTATTTGTATTAAGTCCCTTAAGTTTTTCAAGAAAGTATAAAATATGGTTCAGTCCTAATGTTAGCTTGAAATCAAACAAAATATGTGTCTATAACGCTAAGAGACTTACTTGAGAAATATATTCTATTTTCAATAATATGCAAAAATTAAAAATATATTTGGTATAGTTCTAATAAACCTGAGGTGCTTAAAACTTTAAAGTTCTAGTATTAATGCTTTAGTTAAGTTTTAATTAATAACAAGACAAAGTTTATTGATATTTTCCCAAGTAATGACAAATTTTATGATTCACTAAAGAATAGTAATGCTATAATTTTAGTCACCACTAATTTTTCATAAGAGTTCAAACTTTGATGTAGATATTAAACGAGAAATTCATAAGATAAATAAATTAAATACTCTACGACCTTTTTGGGTCCTATGATGGAGAATAGAGTTCGATTCTTATTCGGACTACTTTTAATAATAGTTCATTAGTAGAACATTTTGTGAATAAAAAAACAGCCACTGAAAGTGTTAAATAAGACATATTGTATTGAAAGCCAAGTTTCACTTTCATGTGATTTAATACATTTTAAGTACGAGTAGTACTGTATTATTGTTTGAATTATTTTACTAGCATCTAAATATGTGTGTGAATTTAAACTTTAGAAAAATAAAGTTAAAGGCTATTTTGTTTTGGAAGTAGAATAGAGTGCAAGATTTTTGATGTTCATTGATGTGTGTCATGATTTTATTTTATCAAGTTAAATTGATTGCTCACAAGAAGGAAGAAAAGATTGATAATTTTGGTTGAAATTTGTTCAATGTGTATAAAAAAAGTGGATAGTAAAAGGTGCTTTGCTGAACAGGCTTTCTCGCTCTTTAATTTAAATTATACTAATAGCTCGTAAGATATGTGAAACGAAATATTAAATAATATACAGTTACAGAAACACATTATGTTGCTCTATGCATTTTCAACTAATACCCATTTCCCGAATCTCTATTTAAAAAAATACATTTGATTGAAACTCGGAAAATATTGATTTTATAACATATTATTTCAAATATAGGTGGTTTTGTTTTTTTACCCCTTTAACATTGTATCAAACATTTCGATGGCCACGTGGTATAAGGCGGCATTCTCGCAGTGGACTAGGCTCCCGATGGCGGGAAGGTGGAGGCTAGAATATCGGTCGGATGCTCTGAGCTTTTCCCCAAAATGGTTTTCCACTATCCCTCCACGCAAATATGGGTACACTTCTTCAAAATATAACCTCCCTAATCACTAAAATCATCAGCATAATTAGTATAAAAGAGTATATTAACCGAACTGTTCTAAGAAATCACATTTGATCAATAAACTGTTTCATATCTCAGAAAGTTGGTATTGCAAAATCAACTTTTTCGTTTTCGGTGGATCACGAAATCTCGATATCCATGGTAGGGATGGGTCGATACTTTTCACGATACCTCAATGACATCAATACTTGGGGGTATCGAAACAATTGGGTAGCTCAAAATAGTATCGAGTATTGAAAAACTATAAATATCTCGAAAAATCCTTGCAAAAATAGAAGAAATCACAATGCAATTGGTTAAAAATATGTTTTCTAGCCCACGGCAATAAAATATAGGGATTCTAGTGTCGTTACACTTAATTGGTATGCTACAACATGAAAACAAAAAAAAAACTTGGTGATCATCCATCAAAACCTGCGGCCTGTGGTGTACTCGCTTGCTAAAAACCTTTGTCTGTGGCTGAAAACCGCCCCATCAACTAACTCAACATATGAAGAAGAGGAGGTTACAAATGTTTTAAACGAACCCATGCTGACACCTAGTGCTAATAATTTCAGTTACTGAAAAGACCGAATCATTCACTCAAATCTCTGACACCTTACAATAAAATATTTGTGGGTTCCCCCCTGTCACTGTTTTCTACAAGAGGTTGTTCAGCACAGCAGGTCTGATCTGTGACCAAAAGAGAAACAGGCTGGATTCTGAGACAGTTACAATGTTGGTTTTCCTAAACAAAAATTTGCAGTTGGGAAAGAAAGTTTAGTTAAAAAATACTTTGAACATTAAGGACAACTATATAATATGTATTTTAAAAATTTGTCTTGGTTTTATTTACTTGTTACTTGTACAAAATAGTATTATTTAATAGCTATAGCCTAATATTGGTAAAGCATCTTCAAATATCTAGTAGTGCTGTTGATTGTGGTGTGGTAATTATGTGGCTTATCTTAACATAGTCCATAAATTAGACAACATTAAAATAATAATAATAATTAATGTCAGTTTGGTTAATTCTATTTAATGGGTTGGTATCGACTTTAGTATCGGTATCGAGTATCGTGAGAAAATTGTGGTATCGGTATCGAGTATCGAAAAAAACTTATATCGATCCATCTTTAATCCAGGGTATGTAGGGAACGAGAGAAAGGGCCCGTGGTTTTGCAGTTTTTATAATAACACTTTTTTTTTGCGATATATATATATATATTTATTGTTGTTTCAGTACAGACATAGAGTTTAATTTTTTTCACATGGTGATATTAGTAGTTGTTGAATATCTCTCATGAGCGCAATGACAGTAGATGCCAACTATATATTTTTTTAATTAAAAGAAAATGTTGTTATTGAAACTCAAGGACACCCTTGGCAGATATTCAACAACAGTTGATATCACAATGTGAAAAAAAAATTAAACTATATGTCTGCACTGAAGCAATCTTTGATTACTTTTGACAAAAAAATGTTTTGCTATAAAAATAATTCAAATAAAAAAATAATTACCTTTTCCGACATCCCCTAAAAATCTCGAAATAAACATTGTTTACGGTCACAATACTTTCTCCGGGGGGTCACGAGGTGGTAAAAATTATGTCAAAATAGGTTTATTTTACTGCATCAAGGTTTGGTTAAGCTAGACTAATATAAGTTGAGCCAGATTATGTTTAGGTTTTTAAAACGGGAGGGGAATTGCTTATATAATTTTGATGATGAACTTGAATCCAAAAAAGTACCATTTTATGAAGTGATGAAAATAATTCAAGTTTATTTGATGTCTTATAATAAAAGGTTTCTTGGTACATGTGTCATAGTTATAATAAGGATCTAGTCTGTTAGAACCACTCAGTTATTTAAATTTTAAAATAATCAACAAATACATGAACTGATGAATTGGCTGGAAATAAAAGTTTTTGGCAAACTTTAAACAGCACTTTGTCACAACATCATGAACCAATGGCTTAGTATATAAATATAACCCACCAAACTTCAACAGGCTATTGGTCACACTACCGTAAACCACTGGTTGTGTATAGAAATAATAATCTAACAAGCTTCAACAGGTTATTGGTCACAATACCACGAAACACTGGTCGTATATAGAAATAATGATCCACCAGTTAGTTATTTAAATACCTCTTTTCCTCTTAATCACTAGTACAACATTATAATTTAAATCTTCACTTACTATCAATCTGACGCTGAATTGAAATAATATTCACAATATCATTCTGTGATTTCAACTTTTAAAAATAAAAATATTTCCGTGAGTTATTATTATCTTTAGAAATAAAACTTTAGTATTTTCTGGTACAATCAACATTAACATTTCGTAAAATAGCATAGTGTATATTTACTTTAATGTGACTTGGTTGGTTTTCCCACCAGCATCTAAGTGACGTTTTCCACACACTGAAGGGTACGCCAAGCAATGCTAACACCCCGCCATTGCCAGACAAGCAATGTTTACTGTGACAATACAACGCACATGTCCAGCTAGCCAGAACTGCTTTATGAATAGCCAATGAACTATGAACTTGGTACGACTCGCTACATGCGGTAATAAAACGACGTGCAAATAAGGGACACACTCAAAGGACCATTGAATATTAGATTAGTCTCAGTCTCTGAACAAACACATTTGGGTTAAATATTATTTTTACTCGCGTGTTCCATTAATAACAATTGCTATAAACAAGCAATATAAAGAAAGTTAACAGAATGATGAGGGAGGATATTTAAGGACTGTACTAGCATTCAGATTAATTTAGGGTGCAAACCTATATTATCTGAATAAAATCCCCGCCCCGGTAAATGCAGTCGGAAATGAAACCTAGACTCTTGATTCATTTTATCTAATTATGTTTGTAAAACACTCAAGCTAAGGTTCAAAATATATTGCTTTATAATTTGGACCAGTTTATATTCGCTTTCTAAACATAACATATTTCTTACTAGCTTCGAACCATGATAGATAACATCCTCTATGTGCTTCCCAAACCTATCACAGTCACACGAAGAACGTAACATCACTACGACTCTGACCTAAACTAATAAATACTCTATTCAGAAAACAGCAATTTCACAATCTTGGCACAAGACGAAGTAATATATAGGATAACTTGGAAGAAAACAACGCTATACAATTAAGTATATATGAAAGCCGAAGCTTGTGGAATGAATTATTATAACTACGTCGATCAGACTTATCTTAATTGTGTTTGAATCAATTGAAAAATTATACCTGAACACGGGTTATAGAGTCCGGGTTCTTTGGCCTAACGTACCACTGCTCTGCCACATAGCTATTTGTACCATGCTCAGGACCATTGTTCACCCATAGTTTAAGGCAGAGTCTGTGATGGATGTGTGGAAACCGTCAGCTACATATGAGTGATCCATTAATACCACGGGCTTACCACAGCCCTCTTAGAATCGAGAAGGCTGTCATGCGTTGACTATGATGTAATTATCACAGTCAATGTGCTATGTTGCCAAATGTACAGTACAAGACTGGCCATGGGATGAATGGAGCACGGAACAAATACAAGATAGCTCAGATATAAGAGCATTGGCGCGCTAAACCAAAGGGCCCATGTACAGGTGTCATTTTTCAATTCATACGAGTAATACATAAGTGTTGACTTCTGTGGGCTTCCTTTTTTTTTTGCATCGCGTCTTACTACCCTTTCGGGTTATACGCCCATGTTATAATTACACTAATGGGTTAAGAATTAGAAAGGCTTAATTTAGAGGAAATGCACCCCCATTTGAGTGTAAGGAAAGTGGAAAATAATTTAGTAAAATAGCTCAGTGCACCCGACCGAGATCAAATCCCAATCTTCCCGTCTTTGGCAGTATAGTCAAACACGAGAGTAGCGCGTTAGACCACGTGGCCACCGATGTGTGTCCTTATTTATTACTTCTTTTGTTTTTTTGTTTGAAACATATGTATGTAAATCATATTACTCCATATTTGTTGTACTGTGTCTTTGTATTATTAAAATACACACATATTATAATAATGTGTTTTAGATATCTTTACTTTTTATTTTTATTTTCAACAGTTTTATGTATCTGCATAAAAAATAAGAAGCAATGTACCAGATTTTCTGTATTGTCTCTAGTAAAATAATAATTTATAACTCTATCTATAATAAGAATAATTAGGCTATTCTACATTTTTCTTTTTAATATACAACTTGTATTAATATGTTATTTGTAATAGTAAACCACCCTATACTGCGCAACCTACTTGGATACGAACCTAGGCTGCAGATATAATACATAGTATTATGCTAGTATAAAAATAGTTGCTAGGCCCAATAATAAATACTGTATATATGTGGCACTATATTCACCTAAGTTGGAAATATTTCCAAAAATATAAGACTCTCTTCCAGAACTTCATATTCTTTTATGATTCATGTTAAAAATTTCATAAATATTGAATAAGTTGCGGTGATTATTTTTTATTTTACTTTAATAAAGTATTGAATAAAAGTTACCAAGACTTTAAGTTCTCCACTTTCTGACTAATTATTTTTATTTAAATCTAAAAAACATTATTTATAGAATTCGAAAAGTTGGAAAATTTAACTTATATGACCTATTTATTGTTTAAAATATACTTATAGCTAATATATTTTCATTGATCATGATATTTTGAAAACGCCTTGTTTATTAAAAATGAGAGTCACAAACTATATTATTAAGATATGATCGGCCTCAATAATTAATTTAAAAATTAACGGATCAATTTACCTGCACTCAATGATTTCCTAGAGTTTTTAAAATGTGTATTGTAGCAGTTTCTAAAGCCACAACTATATTAAATGATCCTAGCATTCCAGTTTTAACATTTAAACTCAATAGAATAAATTGCTTTGTAAGTAGAACAATATTATTTTATATAAATTTAAAGCATAGAGCCCATTTTTATAAACTCATTTTTAGAAATATGTGGTGTTTTTAATTTAAAAACATTAGATTTTAAGCTTTAAGATTCAATAAACCGAATAAAATATTTCAACTACAGGTTTATTCGTTTTTACAATTTGAGGAATATTAGTGAGCCAAAGGATTCATTACACGAGTAAAATGAGATATGTCATGAGATAATTCAAGCTCTCTAGACATTTATTTGCAGAGAAAACAGGTTGTTGATATTATTTATATACTACCATCCCTTCTAATTTCTTTTTTAATTTAGTCAATGAGGAAATATATACTAATGTGTGTATTAAAAATGCCAAGAAATATTTCGGTATTATATTACAAATAGCGGTTGCTTACATAAGTACAAAACAATACACACGTTACAAACAATATATTTTGATTTACGATAGCATGTATTTTAGGCATGTATAAGTTATTTAATTCTTAATTCCAATATAGATGGCAAGGAAGCTTATTTAATTTTGAAATACCTCAAAACGACTAAATATCTCCCATAACACACAGTAGTATAGTGGAAAAGAGATTATTATTAGTAGTATGTATGTATTTCATTTTCTATTGCGTTATTGCGGAATTTAAGATTTACGTATAAAGCTTTAAACATCCTATTCCCCCCCCCCCCCCCNCACACACAGCCGACTCAGTTTAATCTCGTGAATATTTAGAATGTGCCGTTGGATGTTAGTGGATTCGAGATATATCTGGGACTTGGTGCAAGAAGGGCTATGGTACATTATTTTTACAAGTTTATATTTTCTAGACGTGCTAATGAGCATAACACATTGAAGAATTGTAAACAAAAAGTATATATCTAAAAAATTAAAATAAATATCAATATTGAACGATTATAAAGAAACCTAGAGAGTTAGATATGTGATGGAGGGCCCGATCAAGATTTAATCCCGAAATTGCGAAAAAATAAATAAATTGTAAATTATATTTAATATTATTTAATATCGATACTCTCTGTCCGCATTTGTCCAAAATGTATAGCGTTTGAGCTAATGGATTGATTTCAAAAGCTGATTCACACATAGGCTATAAAGCACCCTTATATATTTATTTATTGTTTCACCAACATAGGTGGCTTTTATGGCATAACTCTATTATTATTATTATTATTATTATTATTATTATTATTATTATTATTATTATTATTATTATTATTATTAGCACCGCGTCTTACTACCCGTTCGGGTTATACGCAATTACGCTAATGTGTAATGGTAGGTTGATTGTGAGATGAAATGAAGGACCTACAGTTTAACGTGGAATCCGAACCACGGTGGAGGCCTGGCATTCCTGGCATCACTCTAACATAACGGATTGTTGGTAACGGAGAAGTACATTTTTGAATCACACCTACGTGTATTTAGGGTGTTTTTATCCCAAGTGTATTTTTCCTTTACCTACACGTGCATGCGGGTACATTTCTTACAAATTCTGCTTTTCTCATCTTTATCTAATCATTATAAGTGAGCGTATATCTTGGACATGTAGTAACAAGATGTGTTTACAAAAAAGAATAAGCTGATAATTTTGGGGCCATCAATTCGGATTATATTTGGTTCTAAGATTTAACACGGATAGTTTATTTACGTTAGTAAAAGTTCCCTATTGGCGTTACACAAAATGCAAATCCCAGTTTTAGAATAACCCTAAATATTTTGTGGCTTTAATTTTTGAATAACCACTTAGTTAAACCAAGTTTTGAGAAATTGGTATGCATTTTTTCTTCTACAAGTACATCATTAATACATTGAGGTTTATTTCTATTTACCCGGAAGGGACTGTTAAAAAAAAGTTCTAGCGCTATATTTGGTGCTAACAAAATATAATTAAGGATTGGCATTTCTAAAAGAGGAAGCAAACCATTAAAACTTTTTTTAATTCGAATTTAATATTGTTGTAAAAAAATTGTTTATTAAAAGATATATGTTTTAGAAGGGTGAACTAAAACATTAAGTTTGAAAACAGAATAGCTAACAAGTGAAACTGTATTAAGACCCGATCAAAATTTTGGAAAATAAATCACTTAGTCTATATATTAATGTGGTATATACTTAACCCTTCGTTCTTATTTCGGTTTGAGGGAGTGGGTGACGAATGGTTAATCCTTTTTTTGATTGTTCTGCAATAGGATGCACACTTGTGTGTATATTTTGCGGTAGCGTACTCTGCAGGCGCATGGTCGGGAGTCACCGCCCGATGCGTGTTTCTTCCATGAGATCATGTATTGGCTTTGTTTTATTAGCTGTTATAAAACTACAATGAATGTCTCATTTTAATGATAAGTGGTGGGGAATCAGTGCTTGAGTGCTGACAACTTCTGTCAGTGATTATCCTATTAATAATAAACCCTTGTGGCACTCGTTAATATTCCTACTATTGCTCTAGTTAGGAGTGTGGTAGTTTATGATTAGTTATATTCTATAACTCTCCGTCTGTCAGCTGAGGGTACCGTTTACGCACTAGTTTCGAACACTGTTGGGCGGAGTTTAGCCAACTTTATATTTTATTAAACTACTAATATCAATGCAATCTCCATGCGGTCGCCCTTGATCAGAACTAAACACACCCTATCAAATTTAATTTATCTACATAAATAAATTAACCTTTGCATTTTAAATTTAGAAATGTGATAACTTAGCGTTTATAGCTGAAGTGAACTAGAATACTTAACACAATTCATTTAACTTGAGTATCTAATTAAATATATTGACTTAACTTTAATGCCTAGCTTTATTTTAGGCTGCCTATCCTGCTTTATGAAGAAATATAATTTAATTAACTGTCATCCAATATCATACTAATATTATAAAGAGGAAAGATTTGATTTGTTGTTTGTTTGTTTGAAATGAATAGGCTCCGAAACTACTGGACCGATTTAAAAAATTATTTCACCGTTGGCAAGCTACACTATTCCCGAGTGACATAGGCTATGTTTCATTTTCAATAAAATTAGGGATGCTTACTAAAACATGAATAATCTAACCCAAGGTGTAAAAAAATAAACAAAAAACTTCCTTCAATCGCGTGCGCTGCGAAAACTATTAATGATAGAACAAAATG
>CABFOW010002376.1:53700-103984 GCA_902141385.1 Timema californicum
GGCTTCAATTTCCGGTAAAAACATCTTTCGCATTAACAATTAATAAGTCCCAAGGTCAAACCTTCGAATTAGTTGGGATCGATCTGCGAAATAAATGTTTTACTCATGGTCAATTATACGTTGGCCTATCACGGGTTGGAGCCCCTGAAAATCAATTTATTTTGCTGCCACAAAATAAAACCACATCAAATATTGTTTACAGGGAGGCTCTTACCCAATAAATTAAATGGCTTTTGTTTTGCGGTTATGACCTTTTAACAATTAGTATAAGTATAAATAAAAAAAATATTGAAAAATGACAAAAAAAAATAAAAGTGAAAAATAATATATATAAAAAAATGTAAATACAAAAAAAAGTTTAAGAAAATATATATAAAAAAATTAATATCTTAGTTTTTTGTTTTCAATGAATGTTATTTTTTTAGAAACTCACTGTAAAACATTGTGTATTTTCTTTTATTATATTATTATGCCCGTGCGAAGCCGGGATGGGCTGCTAGTGTACTATAAATCCGGCTTCTGTTTCCTTATATCGAATGCTTGAAATATAAATACTACTTATCCCGTTTAATAATGTTGGTTAGTTTAAGTCGCTAGTAGTACGAGTATTACTGCTTAGATCCTCGACATGCCACTAAATATATATCAATTGAGAAAATATAGCCAAAGTCAAAGTCATGTATCGATACAAAAAATATGTATCAAATAAATGTCACATATTAATGATTTATAGGAATATGTTAACATTAAATATGTTTTGTTAGTGTAAAATAGCCAATTTTGATTCGCCAAAGTTTGTGTATTTTTTTAACTTATAATATATGAATACTATTTTATCTACTGTCAAATTTTCAGAGCAAGAGACTGAACTTTTTTTTTGTCAATCTTCATCCCAATCATATAAGAAAAAAATACCTCAATTTTATTTGTATTCAAAATGGATTACCCTAAACTATGAATTGTGATCGAGAATTCACGTCTTATAACAGTTTTAGCTACCTTGGTTGGACATTTAAAAAGAACTGAGTTCTTAATAACTGAGTTTTCATATATATATATATATGGCGCTTTAGTAAAAGTTCTAGTTTGTACATACGTTCATCTTACCCTAAGCAGGAAAATACAGAAACAGACAATCGTATGAGAGAGAGAGAAATAGGTGAAGATTTCTCAAAACCATGATGTTGTTCCCAAGCGAATAAAAAGCTTACCGATGTATGAATTTCGTAGTCGACACAGTTAACAAATACATTATACTTTTTACTTTCTTTCCGATAACGTTACTAGAAGCTTTAATCTCATACATAGTTGACATTCGCCAGATATTACTAAAACACGTCCTATGGAAAAGAGAGAGATAGGAGAGAATAGGACGGGTGTACGGCTTTGAGTTAAGAAACATTTTAAAACATAAATACTCACAAAATAAAGTAATCCTATTTTTCACGCATGTACTAGCTTATACAACCACTTTTAATTTCAACAAACGTTTGAAACACAGATAAGGATAATTGAAAATGAAGGTATATTTTCTCTTCGTATCAGTGACTTAGGGACAGTTTTAAAGTTACACTTAGTACGCCTCAAGAGTGGCGCTATACTAAATATAGGACGAAACCTACCTTAACTAGAAAGAATAGGGCTAGTTTCGCTTGTGAACAAAGAGTATATATATATATATATATACAAAGAGGATTGTAAAAATATTTTTTCTCAGTTTGAAGGCACATGAAACATTCAGATCTGTCTTAATTTCAAGATAATTTCTTATCACTACTGCAATACTTTATCTATATGAGAAACAAAAATTAATCTTCTCACATTCTTAATTTAAAATAAACCTATGAAGTTATCAGCAGGTCTAATTATTGTATTTGAACGCAGGAGTGTCGATATGTGTTTTTATTTTTGTAGAGGCGAGCAAGAAAGTGTCACATATTTACAAAACTTGAACCCAAGGAGCTCGAATACGCGTGGGAAGTTACAGTTGAGGCAGTGAGTATGCGTGTCGCGGGCAGTCTTGTTGGTAGTGACCACAGAGTAGCCTCGGGCCTTTCCGCAGTGTTACCCATGTTTGGTAAAGAGCAAGTTAAGGGTTCAGGCCGAATTAACCCTCATATAGCGACTAAAGGGCATAAAAGACCGAGGAATGGGCTCGTGGGACTGTAAGATGGGACAAAAACTTGTTCAAACTGTTTATAATTATTTATTGTACAGTAAATCTTGTGAATACTTTTTAGTTCATAATCGCTTTTATGATAAAAGTCCAATAGTAGAACCCATTGACTTTTAACATCCTTTAAGAACTTGCTATCTATCAAACCCTATCCTGGGGTTGGGGCTAAGAAATACTACTAGTGCATTCTTGGGCAGTGACAACTATATTACAAGATAATTTATTTTAAGCACAGTCTCTTATAAAACATGTGTCAGAAACAAACAGGTCAAGAACCTCGTCGGCAAACCACAATTGATACAAAGGTAGGTTTGCCGCTTTCAACGCGTTTTTAAGTTGAACACTTATTATGGCTGAAAATTACGGAGTAGCTGTAAAATTTTCTATTCCCATGTACAGGTATAATTTTTCAAAATTAACGAATATGACACTTGATGCGGCTATATCCTTGACCTAAGGGTCAATTTGCTCCTCCAAGCTTTGCTAGTCATGTTCAATTAATTGCACAAGTGGAAGCTTTCTCCAAGTTATTCGCTTTCATGTAAAGTGTCAATGTACTAACGACAGCATAAATCCACTCTCCCGTCACCGTTAGTTGTGGTATCAATTATAGCTCATAGTAGCTGATTGTTTACACACGCCCATCACAGACTCTGTCTTTAATTATGAGTGAAGAATGACCCTGAGCACGGGACAAATCCTGGATAGTTCATTCTTAGAACATTGGTTTGAGGTCCCTGGTTCAGTTTCTGTGTCCAAATCCCCCCCCCCCCTTTAAAAAAAAAAGAATTTTCATATATAATATTAAATTAGGTCTACATTTTCTGTGACAGAATTAAGGTATATTCATATCGTGGTAACTTGAAAGATAATTAATGTAAAGTAGACAACATTTACATAATGCCCCAATATTTATCTAATAGTTGTAAAGTGTATCCTCTTTGTTAAAGATGCCATTTCTTGACCAATAAATAGTTAAAGACGTATAAAATAGTGGTGGATTGTCAAAAATTTCCCCTCTCACTTATCAATCACACTCTTGGATTTAAAATCACATCTGATGTTTCAGCTTAGTCAGTAACACATTTCTTATTTAGAGGTATCGAGCTAGTTTCTTGTCATGGCTCAAAATGAATCCATGTTATT
Organism: Timema californicum; assembly: GCA_902141385.1. Classification (NCBI taxonomy): domain Eukaryota; kingdom Metazoa; phylum Arthropoda; class Insecta; order Phasmatodea; family Timematidae; genus Timema; species Timema californicum. The sequence continues at coordinate 57,023 of CABFOW010002376.1, forward strand.
CATTCTTAGGAGTTTGGTTTTTTATTATCTTCTAGAATTAATTAAAATAGCGTTCAATTATCCACCTCACTGCTGTGAAGTTGTACTAAAAAATGTAACAATCGCTAAATTTAATAGTTTACTCAAATAGCTTTTGAAGACATACTCACTAAAAACGTATAATTATATTATTTAGTTATGTTAATATAATATATAATGTGGGGGATAAGTGTAATAAAATATAGCTATCACAAGTTTTTCCATTATAGATATTTTAGTATTATTACTTTTATCTCTAAAGTGTATCAGGTTTCCAGCTCGCCCCTGATTAAATACTAGAGGTACGCGTAATTCCATTTAAGGAAGAATGATGTTTAAGTCAGAGCGGCTCTTTATTGTAATAGTTAAATTATATTAATTCTTCTACTTATATACAGTAGTTTGAATAAAACCTTATATTTTCATTATTAAATTAAGACTAATGTTTTTGTAAATGTATTTAAAGTAGCTAAACTTCACTTTGATATCTTCAAAATCGAGCTCTAAAAATAAGCTATATGAATATATAATAACCTTAGTTTAACAGAGTAAAACTATTATATATATATTAGTAATTCAGGATAGTGTTTAAAAATGTATTGACGTATTCCTAAATTTAATTCACTACTTTTAAAATAATCATAACCTAAATTTACCTTAGTTTGACTGATTAAAGCCCTCGTAAATTAAAATTTATTTAAGTAATTTAATGTGTAAAAATGTATTTATGCATTCCTAAATTTAGTTCACATTACTTAAAATTATGGTACAAAGGGAGTTGAGGATTAGTGGACTCATACAAGAAAATAATTTTATTTCAAGAATATTTGGAATATAAGCGGCCTCAAATGCTAATAGGAGTTTTTTAAATGTAGGAATTATCTTCCCTGTTACCTGTGAATATTACCTGTAAATATTATTTCTCTGATGAAACTGTCAAGCCATTGAGTATTTTACTATAAAATACTAAAATCAACTAAAACCTTTTCAATAACTGTGATAAAAAATTCCATTAAATTTTTTAAAGATAAAAAAACTCTAAAATAATGTCGATTTTCATAGTAAGTCATACACAGCATTCTGGGATCATATGTTTAGTGTTGGCGTTTTTAAATATTGAGAGAATTTGTAAATCTGGGTTTAGGAAATCCACGTGAAATTTTCAAAATAAAATAACAATACTAAAATTGAGAAAAACAATCCCATTAAAAGTGCGCTTGAGGCAAGTGCTAGAATTTTAAAAGAGTTTTGTTCCAAGATAGCGCAAAACAAGAGAAAGAAACGATCCAAATAAAGGAAGGTGTGGAAATAGAATTATTCCGTAATTAGCATTTAAATGAAGTGAAGTAGAAATAAAAGACAAACTAAAAACTGAAAAGAAACTGTTAAAAAAACAAAACCTGCTAAATCTTATCAAATGAGAGGATACAGAAATAACAGACCAATTTATAATGAAGTAACTTTAAGAAAAGGTCACTTTGGATTAGGGAAATTTAATTATCGTATAATTAGGTGCTTGCAAAAATATTTAAAAATAGAAGTTTTATTAAATATTGTTTGAATTAATATCAACACACAGGTAGCAAATCATTGTAGTTACGGGAATGCGCGTATGGAAGAAACTTGTCAGCATAACATCCCTCCAGAGTCACAGATGGCCGTGGTATCTGATAGCTCGAGATACTATTGTTCACTCATATGTAGCTGACGATTGCCACACGTCCATCTCAGACTCGGCCTTAAACTATGAATGAACAATGATCCTGAGCCTGGATAGCTCAGTAGTAGAACATTGTAGCGCTAAGCCCATGGTGTTGGGTTCGATTCCCGTGTCATTTTCCAACTTATTTAGATGTATTAAACATTATTCGTTAAAAGTGTTGTAAAACGGAATTTATATGATTTGTACAACGTCATATCTGCACTAGGCGTCATGATTTAAGGTATCAAACTTATAATAGACCAGGTCACCGTCAAAAAAGGAAGTTGAGGTTCTAATCTCAGCCAGAATCTTTGGATATGTTTTCTCTAACGTGATTTAACACAGTGGCATTCTAACTCCCACTCTTCACTAATGCTGGTGCATTTACTATTAGATACCCAACCTATTACTAACACTAAGAATAATTTATAATAGCCTTAGTGTTAAGCTAATTAAAAACAGATAAACACTATGTTCTAATTAAAAACTTTTAATTCACTTGACATAATTTGTTCACATAGCTAAGAAGGGAGGGACGTCAACTACGTGTCCGGGGTGCTATTGTACAGATAGGTTCCCGACAGAATTTCATTTACATTTGTCTACGAATTTAAAGATTACCTTATTCTCTTGATAATTAATTACCAGACAAACACGACATCCATAACCCAGAGAGAAATTACGTTAGTTAGTGAAAGAGAATACACCCTATTTAAGAGTGGAATTTCATCAAGACACTTCCCTGAATTTGACTGATGACCTCCCAACCGTGCATTTCAAGCCATTCACGCACTGGCTCGGCTCAGGTTATCTTAGCTCGGTTCTTACCTTGTAGGGCGCATTGCATAGGAAATAAAACAGGCCGCATTCATAAGTCAATATGAATAATTCATACCCAGCATCTCGCTTCCGAGGAATTGAAGATCAAATAAATAAATAAATTTGGGTTCTTAAACTTTGTCCATTTAGAAAATAAATTGCTAGAGTTTCACAATGTAGTTGAAAACTTGGCTAGATCAGGACAGTTATTCAAAGTGGATACAGTTTTTTCGTATTTACCATGACATGAGTTTTTATTCAATCTCCCACCATACATTCGCTTTGTTTTTATAAAGGTCGAGGCCTGGGGCCTTGAGGTCAAGTGCTTACCTCAGGACACAATGTTCATGAGTTCAATACCAGCCGAGGTCGATGGATTTTTCTTAAGTGATAAAAATTCGTAGCACAACTTCCTTTGGAGGGGAAGTAAAGCCGTCGGTCCAATGTCGATTGCGGTATGTGAACTAACTTTAGTAGGCGTGTGAAAATACCTTTCCCGCCAAAATTTGTAGGCCCTTTAGCTCTCGCTCATAGAAATTCTAATTTGCTGATTTCAGAAAGTGCACATTAAATACCTCAAATAAAAAAAAAGTGTTTTATAAAGGGGAACGTACTTTTAGACCAAAATGATCAACTTAAATATAACAACATTGCTTCCTCTCACTCAAAACAATTAATAAACGTCAATTAAGCCGTTTACTCACCACTATTGCTCAAGTTTCTACTACTTTAGGTCTCACCGTGAATACTTCATCTGTCTTCGCTTTCAGGCCAATTCCGCATTCAGCTAAAATATTCCTTCTAGAAAATACGGGGCAGAGCTGTGTTGCCTCAGTTGATAAAGTGCTTACAAAATACTTTTGTTTGGCCCAAGTACAACTGAACTGAGCTGATACAATGCGCGACATTATATTTTATCTAGGAGTGATGAAGGCAAATATGGAAGGTCCGTAGGACAGATGAAAACAGAAAACCTAATCATTCATGTCTTCATTAGTTTTATTATTATAACATGTATGTGAAGACAGATGTACTGTACATAGCCTACTTAAATTACGATATGCTTTCATGTAAATTTGTATATTTTATTTTATTTGACACCATTTTTGTATAATACGTTTTTCATTTACAATATTTAATATTGTAACCAACCTAACAATATTACATGGAAACGTACACATTTGACTTTTATTTATACACTATTAATGCATAGTTAGTTACATAATCAAAACCAAATAAATGGCCAATTTAAAATAAATATTTAAGATAATCTACAATATTTCTCGATAAACGTAAATTGTTTATCATCACCGGCCATAATGAGTATTTATTGAACTGACAACGACGTTAAAGGAATCGACCCAAGCGTGGTATCGATATGAACAATAAAATCGACTGCTAGTTGAAATGGTATCCATCCTGATCCCTTGGGTGAGATAATCATTAAAAAGCTAATTTTATATAACATATGGAGATAATTTAATATTTTAATTATTTACAATATTTAAATGATATGAACAATTTTTTCCCCAATGTTTTAAAGTTTAATTTGCATTACAAACTTTTTAGTTTAAGAATAGTCCATGGATGGCTTAAGTTTCACATATTTGTAATTTATGAGGTCTGGAACCTGATATTTTATAGAACACACATCGGTGTCCTTTCAAGTGAAGAAGATGAAGACTTTATATTTTCCTAATTAATTGTTTTATAGAAGAGCATAAAAAGGCTTATATTATATGTTAGTTGAATCAGAGCCCCATAGTAAAATTTGAAACAAGTTTTAAATAATAGTTTCAGCTGATTAAATTAATAATTTGCTAATAGCAAACACTGTGTTTATCATTTTTTGATGAAAGGACGTTTATATTATTAGGATATCATTATTTTTGTTAATAATAATCATCATATTATTGTATTAATAATGGCAAAAACCTCGAGTATAATTTAATAGCAAGAGCACTTTCATTTGAGATGTACTATTTACTCTATGCCCTATAGCATTAGGAGCTAGAAAGTTCATTGCCACACTTACCTATCCCTAACTTGAGCTAGTTCTATCCAGTCTACCTCATCATACCCTATCATTTACAGGTCTATTCTAATGCTATCCTCCCATCTGCGTCTAGGTCCTCTCACCAATATATTCCCATGACCAGTCAATACCTTGAACAAGGTTCTAGATTCTCCCATTCACACTGCATGTCCTTCGCTCCCACCTTAATTTAGGAGGAGTGATTAACCTAACAATGTATTGTTATGATAATAGGGTATGTAGCTCATAACTATGTAGCCTCCTCTACTACCCACTAACTTCATCCCTTTTTGGACCAAATACATTCCTAAGCATTTTGTTTTTGAAAACCCTAAATTTATTTGCATCATCTAAGGTAGAAAGCCATGTTTCATACCCATAAAGAACAAATGGTAAAATTATTGTTTTGTATACTCTGAGTTTTACATTCCTTGAATGCAGGCGAGATGTTAACAACTGAACGAGTAATAGCATACATTTCCTTCTGTATTATTTTCCTAATTTCTACTGTAATATTGTTATTGTTAGTTAAAATTGCTCCCAAATATTTATACTCATTAACCATGTCAAATAATATGTTGTTCGAGTTAATCTCTAAATTATCACCCTATATTTGTGTTCTCTGTTTAATCATATACCTCTGACAGGTTGCAGAAACAATAATCAGTGTCTTGATTAGAGATCAGATGTAAGCTGATCCCCAATCAGTGTCTCAAACCTCATTTTTAGTTGCACCATTAACCATCAGGACGTGATTGTCAATCAAATATCTGGTCAAGCTAACCAGTCCATTCTCTCCCATCAACTTTTTGATCCTCCTGTGACGCCCACAGATAATCAGAACGTGTGTAAAGAACAACCAAAGGATCACAAGAGAAAACATAGTTTTATTTTAATTAAGTAAAATATAAAGGTAATGAAGATAAATGATATATTTCAAAATTGACATAGAGAGCCAATTTGTAGTCTGGCAATAAACATCAATTCAAGATTATTAAACTTAATCATAAATATACATAACATTACATAATATTACATAAGATAGAGATTATCGACAAACTATATATATGAAATAGCGAAACCATAAAATTTACTTTAAATAAATATATATAATAAATAATGTATTCTGTCAAAGCATATACAAGGATAGAAAGATAAAGAGTGTATAAATGTTTCGTAAACCACCGTTAGAATATATACAACCTAACATGATAACCCAATTTTAATTTAAGTATATACAATAATTTACGCTATTAAAGCGTGCATACTTTATTTTAATAATCTCCCTGAAACTCGTAAAAATATCGATGTAATCACTTAACTGAACTAAGTGGAGATGAGAGTGCGCCACAAGTACACAAACAGTACTAACGTAAATCATGAATTCCCCTTGAAAACAAATATAATTGACTCGCGGTTTATCCGCGTCAAAACCCAACAGAAAACCCATCTATGAAATATGGTTATAATAAAGAAATCCCAAACAATAATTTTGAAAGGTATCCCTCCCCATCGTTTATATCCGAACAGAAATTTTGAATAAGATTTCCTAGCTCTAGTTTATATCGGCGCCCTCACCTTTATGCAAGCCAGTGGTATAATGAGTGACGAGGTAAACAATACAAGCTATTATATAGTAGAAACAGTCTACACTTGTTCTCAGAGGAGGGGGAAAGCAGGGTGGAAACAAAGAACAAAAGGAAGGGAGAAGACTAACACTCTCGAAGCTTAGCGGTCAGTCCAGTAACTACTCTAAGTTTGCAGAACATCCCATATGGCGGAACCGGAAACGATCTTGGTCAAGTAAGTCCTTGTTTGTTGTGGGCCGGGCTTCGATGACGAGCGAGGCACTGACCAGCGTCTCGTTTCAGTCGAAATTGTTCAAGACCATGGGAGAGGATGTCTTAGTGTGTGTTAGTGCTCCATCAGACTGAGAGAAGCCAGGCCAGAGGTGGGGAGTGTTGGAATTCCATATTACTGGGAGGTATGCGTTAGATGTTGTTATTGGTTGTAACATCGTTACACTCCGATCCTTTTGTTGATAAATGATACATTTTAATAACTAGATTAGTTTTTGGATTCTTATTTAAGTGACTAATCAAAGTAAAGTGTGTGTTTTACATATTTATTTTGAGTGTGACTTAGTTTTAAGCATAGTAGCATCAATTATGGTGTCTTTCAATTAGGCTTTTTTAACGATGCACTTAAGCTAGAGAATGGATTAGATCCAAAGCATCTACAGAAAATAAGTTAGCTCTTACTTAATCATAAAGAAATAAAATTTGAGATGAGGCTTGGACTGATTCAATTTTATTGTGTATATTTATTAATCTCACTACAATTATTGTTTAAAACATTTTTTTTGAGGAATGTGCCCGAAATCTCAATCTATTGAAATGAGTACTATATAAAAATATCATGTAGCTCAAGCTACCAGAGACATAAAGTTTATACTTCATAGCCAACCTTATGTTGTATAATTTGTCATTTCACAATCATATTTTCCAAATACAGTGCGTTTTACAGTGCTGCCATTTTTGTTTTACTTGAATATTTGACCAAATATACGGTCAGGTGAGCGTATATTTTGATCCTTAATTAAATTTGTTGTAACCCAAACATCTCTATATTTTATAACAAGTTTATTGCCACTCCGATGATTGAAGAATCAATATTATATTTTGTACAACTGGCCTTTAGTCTGTTCATCGTTGACTTTAAAACTATTTCCTTACTAACTTCAAATAAAATCTCGGCATTTCTTGCAACAGCTTCCTCACGATTACATAACAAAGTTAAATAATCTGCATAGCCTAATAGCTGTATTGTACCGTTTAGTGACAATCCTTCCATACTCTTTTGCATTAGGGCCTACTCTAATATATAATAATGAATTAAATATAAAGTTCAACTAGATTATGTATAATTACAAAAGTTTCACAAGTTATAATGCATAATAGAATCATGTGGAATTTGAATCCATTGTTCTTTCCACGCCAGCAAACTCAATTTTTAAAAATAAAAATTTCACTCACAGTTATAAGTTGCTCTCAAAATTATACTAATTTCACACGCTTCATTATGCTGTTCAATTTTTTTTTAAATTATAATTTTACAAATTTTCATTAACACATCAAGGCCTAGGTATTTTATGCGAGAGTAATCTGAATTGTGTAGTAATTTTTATGAACTCATAATAGCACTGGAATTGATATTTAAAGGAATTAAAAAAACAATACGGCCTATACAATATTTGTACTGTGCATACATTAACGTTATCTCACATTGTGCAATTTATTTATGATAACATTTTTTTAAAAGTATTTTTAAAAATTCGTGTTTTAATGGTAGAGAGAAACATTCCCAATGAGTTTATTTTGCATTTGTTTAGTCACTTCTATAAAGATGGATGTGTTTGGAATATAAACTTTTGGTTGTTATTGAATTTTACAAAATCTATCCCCACTGAGTTTTTATTTAAAAACAGAAGAGGATGAAACTCTCTTCGATATGTACAGTACAAAACTCGTATATTATAAATTATAGAAAAGATTGCACAATGGAGGCCTTCTCTGTAGTGTTTGAAAGTATAAATTCCGTTCGATTTATCCTACAAAGTGAAGTAAAGAAAGTTTTTGTTGTTCTATCTCACGCACAATGGTATCTTCAACCATGAGCTTATACAAACTTGAATATTTCTTGTGAAATAAAATCCATCTTAATCTTCGCTCAAAACTTCACTAAATTAAATATTGATTCACCATAGTCATCCACTAGAAAATAATTCATTAATGATTTTCAGGAGTGAAATTTTTTCTAAACTACATTTAAAATATACATTTTTAAATTCCCATTTGTTCCTAAATTATTTTGATTTTGGTAGATAATTAACTAATTTTAGACTATTTAAAAGTTTGTTTCACAAGTGATCATAGCTTATACATAGTAACATTCAACACCTTAGTATTATTCCTTAACTTATGTGTTATAATAATAAATCCGATGCATCTCAGGTGTGGAATTAAATTAACTATCTTAAGTGACTTTGTTTGATAAAGAAAGGCTATATATGTGTTTCTAACCTTTGGTTGTATTTCAGAAGTACAAACTTTCGTGTAAGGTGTCGTTAGTTATCTTTTGTCTAATTTTAAACTCAAGATATAAACTTTTGAACTGGTCAAACATCTGAGGTTATCACTGGGTTTGGGGTTGTCTACTCTTTAGGGTTTGAGACGTGGTCTACTGCCTCGTGGCGGTACGCATCAGCTCGGATGTTCTAACGATGGGAGAGTGTAGGAGCGATAGATCTGCCTGCCTCAGATTGGCTTGATCAAAATATCTACAGGATGCCTCCATGTTGGCAGCCCATGGGTAACGCCCTTCTCGGCCCGGATGGACTGGGCGGCTAATGCTCTGTAGAGTCATCTGTGTGGGGCTGGTCGAATGGCAGGGGCCCCCATGTACCACACACTAAGTGGCTGGTAGTGCGCATTCAGTCTTGTCCAAGGATAGTTGTTCAGGACAAGTCCACGAGGTTCCCGCTGGCCAAATTAGAGTCAATGCCTCTGGAATCCGAGGTAACACTTAAGGCTGTTTCTGACTTCCTCCGTGGTGCTGGTGTCCCTATGGAAGACTAACTCCTCCAGTCAAGGGCCATTAAACAGTGGGGGGAGGGGATTTCCTGAGAAACCCCGTGATGACGACGACTAGAAGGGGTTGGTTCTCCCAAAATGCTCACTGCGTGTGTTTGCACACGTGGCTACACCCAGAAGGTAGGAGAGTAGTTGGTTATAGGTGTCCTGGGACGGGGTGATTGTTCCCCATCACGGGCACCAGACGTTCTGTCTAAGATGTCACACAGTGGTCTACCACCCTCAAGAGTCTCCGACTCGGGTACGCAAGTTGGAGATGTAGTAGATTGACGCTCATGTCTCACTGGGGTTTCAATTATGTTCAAAATCCTGTTGATATTCGCCTACATGTTGATGAAAATGATATTCAAACATATCAAACATCTTCCCGGGATTTCTAAACGTCTACAACGCACATCAGCGCTCTCTCTCTCCCTTATAGTCCCACGAGCAATTATGTGGTGTTGGGAGGGATTATTTATTTTCGTTGTTGTGTATCTTGACATGTATTTTTCTGGAAAGTAATTTCTGTTAGACCATACTTTTCCGTATATATGGTTTAGCTCATCCAATACTTGTTTTGTGTCAACCTAATTATTCCATAGGCTCCGATAAGATGTCTTCGTCGAACCAACGTCTACTGAGTAAAATACATATATGTGCTATCATTCTTAATTTATTCTGTCTGGTGCTACATTCTAATATATATTTAGCTCGACAAGGAGACAAGAGATAGATTTCTTTACAATATTACCAAAAATATTAATGTGGTATTTTAATTATCTCTATGTATCACATATAGACATTTTATTTAATATTTGACTAGTGAAACAAAATGTCTTATAACATTCATCTATTTTTGTGGTTACGTATTTTATTGTATTCAGTAGAAAAAACATGTGTTTTGTGTTTGCCCTTCATATTCCCTGTCAGATTTGAAAAAGTGGTCTTTGACGCTGCCTTGTTAGGGTGATCGGCTCACTCACAATTTTATTGAAGTAATCTTGAGAAGGAATGAAGTGGAAGCCATTGAATCAGTCTTGTTTTAATCGTCACGAACTATACTGGTAAGATTACATCGTGTCTATAAACAACACATGCATACACAAATAACATATAATTTATTTATATTAATTTATTTAGTAATGAATAAAACTTTCCGAGGAAGGTGCTTTAATAGCATCGAAATATTGAAGTGTGTGTAAATTTGTGCTAGTGTCTTTTCTTTTATTTGTGCTCTACTTTTTTCCTAATACTTTATCATTTTATTCATTACTAAATGTTTTTGCTCAATGCACTTTTTTCATACATATTCTTTTATATTAATTTAGTCAGTTGCCGAATATAGGCCTGGTGTGCTGTGAGTAGTTTTTAATAAATTGTTTTCCACCCTGCTTTGATGAAAATTTGGGTACCTTTATTTATATTCCTGACTTACTTATTCCTAACCCATTAGTGTAAATATGCTCATAGGCTATACAGGAAGCATTACGTGGTGCACAATATATTTTTATTGGTACAATATTTTGCTAGTAATGACTGGCTGGTAATTAATTAAAGCATTAACACTGAGTTAACAAGATAAGATCGACCTCGGATGGGGTAAAGTGCTCACCTCAGGACTTGATGTTTGTTGGTTCAAACCCAGCTTGGCTTGAAGGATTTTTCTTGAACGGTAAAAATCCGTAGCACAACTTCTTTCGGAGGATCAGTAAGGCCGTAGGTCTCGTGTCGATTGTTGCATGTAAAAGGACCCTGGAAGGTGTATACAAATACTTTTCCCGGCCAAATTTGTAGATAATTTCTCTCTCACTCATAGAAGATATTGTGTGCTGATATAATCAGTTGGTTCAGAAAGTGCACGTCAAATCCCTCATTTAAATAAACAAATAGCAAGCTAATGAATGAAAATTTAAACCTGGAAATTGGATGAGAAGCCTTAAACTACAATTTTAAGTATCATCCCCTTCTCTCTATTTCAATGCACCCAGTAGGAACCAAACCCGGTAAAGTACTCTGTATTTTGTTGGCAATTTGGCAGGTAAAAATGTTATTTACCTTGGCTAGATAACACTTTGAACCTTGGATTTTAAATTGTAAACTCTAAAGAAGAGCTTTCTCAACCACCAACGTTACACCTTGCACAAAAGAGTACACCCCAGAGAGCTATTCTATTTGGGGAGTGAGGGATGGGTTGGAAGAGGAAGAAGGTCCACACCCCCCAACCTCCTGTCAAGATAATTACTGCAACCCGCTTCAACAAAACTCTCTCCGGGGACGGCTTTACCAAGATTGTCTTATCTATTTTGTTTTGTTAGATCTTAAATATAAAAGTGTACTGCTATGATTGACAAGGTTCTAAAGAGTTCGAGTGCTCATAAACTCACTTTTCTTGTTAATGTTGGTTTTTCCAACGTGCCGTGGGAAAAATTCGGTTCTGGTTTTTGGGTTCTTGACGCAATTCAGGTTCGGTCAAGCACCTAAGCAAGGTAGATTGGTGCTATTTGGGTTATCCCTTCTTACCATACTGTATTTTTCAAGACATGATTGTAATAGAAGATTTTCACTTGTTTGATATAAAGGATGTTCCCGATAACCTGATATTTACTATAATCGGGTTTATAATGTATTATAAACTTGTACACATTTATAAAAATATATTATACAACTCAAAATTAAAGTTTAAACGTTAATCGGTAAGTGTTTAACTGTGAAATTAAAAGCTGTGTATCACATTTCTAGTCTCTAACTAGGGGACACGGGGGAATCATTTAAACACTAATTCGGAGATTTCTGTGGAACAATAAAATAGTTTGTTCTGGGCTTGAGGACAATTTAATCAGTAGCTGGTAGGCGTGTAGTGGTCATTGTTGTCCTAGTAATTGTTTTAAGAGCGACGACTAATGGGGACAGTTCACCGCGCTCGGTTAAAATGGGGGAGTAGAGTCCTCTAACGAAGTTTGCTCTCAAGGGAATTGACGGGTGGTGAGGGGCTGCAGGGGATGGAGACCACTGACTCAGCTCGCCACGGCTAGAGAGAGAGAGAGAGAGAGAGCGAAGGAAAAGGGACTAGTTGGTGGTTCAAAGCAGACACATTTCTCTAGGATTGTGGGGAGAAACGCTGGTTCTAAGAGAATTAGAGTTTGAAACTGAATAATGTGTGTTAGTGCGTGCTGGATCATTTCGAATTGGACAACAGCATCATGTTTGTTTGTTTGTTTATTTGTTTTTGCCACCCCGTCTTATTACACAATATTGTTATAAAATGGTTAGCTCAAATAGGATATTAGTTTAGTGGTTTTATTACTTTTTGATCTATTAGTTTACATTTTTTTAGTAGGACTACCACATCTTGCTTCACATTCGGGTTATACGCTTATATATTAATAATTACACTAATGGGTTAAGAATGAGTAAGGTTACATTTAGAGGAAGTGTACCCACATTTGCGTGGGCAACGAGAGAGCGTAAAACCATTTAGGAAAAATCACCCTCATTACAGCCGACCAGAATAGAACCACAGCAAGGAATGACATTAAACTGTACAAAGCAGATATTAGGATACGCAGATGATAGCTTTCTTGGGCAATAGTACAGAAACTGTTGCAAGAAATGCAAACATTTTAATAAATACTGGTATTGAAATATGTTTAGAAGTGAAAACTAAAATACTAAGAATATGATCACACAGAGAACACAGATTCTGAACTATAATAATTTAGAGATTACTCCATTTTGCTAGGTTAATGAGTTTAAATATTTGGAACAGTTTTAACTAGCAATAACGATGCCAGAGTGGAAATTAGGAAAATAATACAGTCGGGATGCATGTTATTACTCGGTCATTAAGTTGTAGACATCTCGCCAGCTTTCAAAGANTTCAAAGAGTGTAAAACTCAGAATATACAAAACAATAGTTCTTCCGGTTGTTCTTTATGGTTGTGAAACATGGCTTCCTACCTTGGACGACGAAAACAAATTTAGGGTGTTCGAATACAGGGTGCTTAGGAAGAAGTACGAAGATAATGAGGAGTGGAGGAGGTTACATAATGATGAGCTACATACAATTTACTCATTACAAGGCATTATTAGATTAAGGGGGGGTAGAACATGCAGCACGAATGGAATAATCTATAACCATGTTCAGTGTATTGACTGGAAAACTCAAAGAAAAGAAACCCTTGAGAAGACCTAGATGCAGATGGAAGGACAACATTAGAATGGACCTGAAAGATATAGGGTGTAATGAGGTGGGCTGGTTAGAACTAGCTCAAGATAGGAATAGGCGGCGGCGTACTTTTGTAAATGCAGCAATGAACTTTCATGTCCTTAATGCTATAGATTATACTCATTTGATCTTTATAAATTATTTAATATCGGTTCTAAGAAATTGCTTAATAATATCATGAGCTCGTTTTATCACCCAAATATTATACATGATAGTATAATTCTAGAGTTGGTTTTGTATTCTTGGACCTTTTCCGTCCTAGGTTAAGTGAGTTTGTTAGCTGTGTTATACGTAAAATATTTATTATAAGCTTTCATAAACCACAAATATAATATAAATAAGTATCTTATAATAATATATAATTAATTATATATAATATATAATTATAATTATAATATAATAAGTATCTTGTTATTGTTGTCTCCTCCACCCAGTCCACGCTTTTATATTCTTTCTTCGGGCATCGACGCGGGACAAAGTGGAGAGCTAGCTGGAGGCAGCCGTCGTGAGAGGAGAAGCAGGCAGTTTTTACCGTGACGGATACATACATATGTTACACAAATACATGAGGTGCAGTAAGCATAACAATTACAAGATATGTATTCTTAATAATCATCTTCCTCACGTTCTGTGGCCTCTGCCACGACGCTGGAACCCGCCGCTTGATCCGCTGCCACTTCCTCTCGATGGCGGGATGTTGTATGCTGGCATCAGCGCTGGTGCAGGGAGAACAAACCTCGGTGGATAAATCGCTGCTCCGGCGTCTCCTTCAGCTGCCGCTATCGCCGTAGGTCATCCTTTGGTGAGAGCAATGTACTCCGTGTTTATACGGTGAATTAGGATCTGCTGAGCTGTAGCCGGAAGGTCTGGATAATGTGATGCGATTGCCAGTAGAAAGTTTGCTTGTCGCTTATCCCTTCCTAGTTGCAGCTCGGATACCTTTGCTTTAAGTGCTAGTGCGACCCGGAGTGCGGCGGTCTCGTCAACGTCCAACAGTAGAGTCTCAGGGGGCAGAAGTGATGCCCAGGCCCCTCGCGGGGTCGCGAGTGGTGCTGCCGACCTGGTTACCGCTGCCGCTCCAGCTGTTTGGGGACCCTGGTGTGCCTCCAGTCTGAGTGTTAGTCGATCCAGTCGCTCCTTGATGTGACGAAAGTTGTCCTGGTTCGAGTTGACAGTCTGTGATAGTTCTTGTTTAGCAGCCAGAATCTGCATTTGGTCCTCCCTTAGTATTGTAGATTCTAAGTTGGAGTCTCGACGGAATTGGACTGCCTTGCAGGGGCTGGTGACTGGGCTGTATGAACGTATGCGGGATGGTGTGGTTGCCGTTTCCCCTTGTGCGATGAACGAAGGCCGTTGTGGTGGAGTCCTGGAAGCTGTGAGTGAATCTGATCCTTGTCGGGTGCTGGTTGCTGTAGGGCTAAATTACTCGGCTGATGGGCTACCAGGGGCCAACACCGTCTTAACTTACCGTCAAATGAATATGATATAAAGAAAAAGTAAATTATTAAAAATCAAACGATCCAGTCATTCATGTGATGGAGGCCACACATTAATTTTTTGTCGTACAGTAAAGTGTGTAATTGTAAAACTATCTATGTAACATTTGAGAGAAAAGTGCTATAGGTTTGTTTATAATGTGATATACGCTTAAATTGGCAAGGTTTGTTGAGTGGTTAGAATTCATAAGTCTGCCTTAGCAAACAGACTACACTAAATGTTATTATACTGTTTGATTCTCAACACTTTCTCCAGGAACATGACTGAAGTTCCTTAAATATTCGTAGCTTATATTTAGTAAAACATCACATCATTCTAAGCTACGATGAGAATTTGGAAATTGTCTGTATTTTGCACAAACAATGAACCATATTTGAATATCTGTTACATTTTTAAAGAAACTTAATAATATAAAAAACCTCAAAATAATATAAATAATACCTATTTTTTCAACTATCTTGATATACGAGTTATATATGTTATGTACTATTTTTTTTGATAACATTTATTTTAGGTTTTCTGATCATTAGAGTAATTAAATAATCTAATTTTCTATACTACATTTATTTGAATTAGATTTTAATTACATTTAAAACTACACAAATATAAACTATGGGTGAAAATATGTGTGTACACTCTTGTTAAAACATATTTAGGTTGTCATCAAGTTTCTTTTATGTTTAATTAGTCAAAGAACAATGGTCAGTAATTGAACTGTGTATTTAAAAATTAATCTAGTTAATTAATTAATTAGTTAGTTAATTAATATAGACAAAATTAATGATCGTTTATTGGTTAGAATTATATCTTCTAGGACACTTATTATATACATTTAGTTTACATTTATAATAATATCTTTCTACATCCATTTAGGTTTAATATTGGGTTGAGTTTGAAGGCTATTGATTTCTTACTAGTGCCTATACTTGAGAAACCAGTTTGAAACGCCCAGAGTGACAGTTTTATACACTTTAAATTAACAATTCCTTGTTCAAATCTAAAAATAGCATACTAATGTATCAGTTCGAATGCAATGGTCCTTGGTTTGTTGTTTAACTTGAGCCATCCGAATCCTGATACTGTCCCCCACAAAAAGCGAGATAGTGTGGCCAGTAGATCTCGCCCAGCGTCGTCCATATGGTCGCGAGGATACCAGGACATAATGTATCTTCCACCCCTGAATGTCCTCTCCAGTAATCCAGATCCTCTTGTGGTCTCTTCTCTTCATCGCCACACCCTCTCCCCCCTCAGAGTCTTTCCACTTCCTTATCAACAGCCATAAAACGGAAAGGAGGCCAAATCACTCTTGCGCCCGATGAAAAATGCCACCACTTGGAATTTATTGTATTTATTATTACACGATGTCCGGGATTCAGGAAACATTTCGCGTATCTACCCACTGGAAATAATGCTTCATTTTATATCGTTAATAACATAACCTGGTTATTCAATCGTAAAACATTTTACCGAATAATGATTTGCATTAACTTACTTCGATTCGTGGTAAAACGTTTGATTAACAAAATAATTTGGCCGTGGGCACCTGGCTACGAATCTAGGAGTCCCGGGATCGATTCGCTGGTGGTACCTTGGGTATGTGGGAATTTGGGTATCGGGGAACTATCCCAACGGTCACAAGAGTTTAGTAAGCTAGACTTAAGTTAGGTTTAAGATTCCCACTAGATCACACTTCCATATTCACTATCATCACATCATCTCATTGCGGGCACGACGTGTAGACAACTTCCATAGGTGTACCCTGGGTAACCCTCTGTGCCACGAGAGTCTACAAACACGTGACCGAACTCGATTTGATGTTCCTACCAGTCATAAATGTCATACGCTTAAAAAAAAACTAAAATAACTAGCAGAACTAATCAGCGTTGTCCAGGGTAGCCACGAAATTCATTGCGTTACTAGCACAGACAAAACTTTTCTTTTCTTCAAACATACCGAAAAAAACTCATTATATTAATCTAAATAATTTAAAATTCGCGTGTGAATTATTTCTATATCAAAAGAGTAAAATTAATTTTACAATAATCGGGTGTGTATTGACGAAAATGTCTAGATATAATATAAATATAATAGCAATCTATTTTAAATTATATAAAAAACTTCTAAATGCATAGTAGAATAATATTAAAACAGTGTTTTACATTTATGTACTGTACCATACCATAAATGTTCCATGCAATTTTGCATTTTACGTTACCCTCCTTTCATATCTTCCTACTTGAATTCAAACGAAAGCATAAAATATTGGGAAAATATTTTCTTTCATGATAAAAGCAAATATTCTATAGATATGTATAAATAGATTATTCGACATAAGAGTATTGAACGTGAGGATCCTATTCAGGGAATAATGTCAAATAGTATTAAATATTTTTATACTTTGTCTTGTATTATTACATTTTCTGTAATAGCTAATAACGGGAAAGTGTTTTTATTAATTTGTATTTTAGTATCAATGATAAATTTGTAAATTAATTAAATAATGGCGTTAAAATATTATATATATTTTAATTAATGTTGTTTAAAATATTTTCTTGTGCATTTTATAGTTAAATTATTTTTATCTCAGAGACTTAAAGCATGAATGGTTTTATCATAAATTTTTCCAAGTGTCACAATCTTTCTCCCTCTGATCCTCATGAATACCTCACACCCGTCTCCGTTTTTACAACTTCATGACAAAAAGCAGTGAACAAATTTAGTGTTGAAAATTATTAATGTTATATTGTTTTTGATATTACTGTTTGTTTATATGTATACCATCACGACTCACAAAAATGTTATAAAATGTTACCCACTTCGGTGACCGCGTGATCTAACGCGCTACACTCGTGTTGGACTGGACTGCTGAAGACGGGGAGAAAAGGGTTTGATCCCAGTTGGATGCACTGAGTTTTTTTCCCTAAATGGATTTCTACTCTCCTTCTACGCAAATGCGGGTGCATATTCTCTCAAATAAAACCATCTTAATCTCTAAGCCATTAGTGTAATTAGTACATAGGGTTATAACCCAAAGGGGTAATAAGACGCGATGCAAAAAAAACTGTTGGCCATCAGCTAAACACCAATTCAATTTAACAACTTGGTGGGAATGCCAGGCCTCCACCGTGGTTCGGATTCCACGTTAAACTGTAGGTCCTCCATTTCATCTCACAATCACCCTACCATTACACATTAGCCTAAGTGCGTATAGCCCGAACGGGTAGTAAGACGCGGTGCTAATAATAATAACAACTTGGTAGACTAGTTTATTTTTAAGGCTAATAGCTTAGGTTTACGCCAATTAGAAAAAATAACATCTGATACAGAGTGAACGAAGAGGTAGTACTGAAAAATAATAATAATTTCATTAGTCAATAAATAATTATGGATGTTTTATTGCTGTAGGGTTGTTTTTTAGATTCGAAATCAAATATAAACCTTTGGTGGTTAATTTTTTAACTGTACACTAGTAGGTTTGGGAAGGCAGTCTCATAGTGTATCCCGACATAACAACTTTGTGATATTATAACAAGTCTTATGTGAAACATGTTCGTATCAGTTAGTTAAGTAATACAAGTGGAATTCAATTATAAGCTTTCTAATATTTTACAAAATGTCAACTCAATAACTGCAATTAGCTCAGAGAGAGATTACTTGGAGTTAATAACTATTATTATAATTGTTAATTCTCATCATCAAACAAAAGTGAGAAGAGTTTATAAATATTACTAGTTTTTATAATAAATTATAGGTAAAGTATTTGATTAGTATAAAGCGTTTCTTTTTGGGGTGAATTTACTAAGTTTTATGATGATGCCATATTAAACATAATAGGAAATTTTCAAAGTAATTTCGTGCTAAGAAGTGTTGATATGTTACATTGTGACATTATTAAAGGAATAAATCTTTCTCATATCAATCCAGTTACTCGATATTTTAGACACAAGGTTTTTAATCAAGAATCTAGGTATACGAGAGGGGATGTAAGGGCAGTTCTCTAGTTTCCTTTTAAACCCTAACAAACCCAACAATTATTTCAATAAAGGGGGCGGGGTTAGAATAAATATGAGATCTCCCAGAGAGATCCAATATCGAAGGGCTCGTCGCCTCCTCAATTTGGGGCGGATTACCGGGGAGATTGTTAGAATTGATGAGAGGATTCTGTGCCTTTGGGAGAAGGGGGTGTAAGAGAATACAAAGTGGAATTGGTGGGTGAAAGATGGATAAAGGTGAGAGCATTCACTAAGGACCGCAGATGGTACTGGGGCCATTAACAGAAGTGTGGTCACTTTGAATTGCTTTCGGTCATTCACGGTTTCATTTCACTCTAAAGGGTGCTCAAGAGAGTTTTGAATAGTTTATAATGATAGATTAGTGTTGGGAAAACATTTTTATTCACTTGATTGACAAACTTTTACTCTTAAATACATATTGCTGGAAACATTTTTTAACATTTTCAATGTCGAAAAATGTGTCGCATTTCCTTAGGTTATTTGAGCTTATACTAATAAATATTCATATTTTGAATAGAAGTGAAAATATTAAAGAATTTCCTTAACAGTGT
This sequence comes from Timema californicum, assembly GCA_902141385.1. Lineage (NCBI taxonomy): Eukaryota > Metazoa > Arthropoda > Insecta > Phasmatodea > Timematidae > Timema > Timema californicum. The sequence goes on from CABFOW010002376.1 coordinate 76,517, forward strand.
TTATTTTAGAACGAATTTTATTTATCACGAGAGTGAAAAATGCTTTCTCAGTAAAAACTAAAATGTAAATAAAACACTTCAAAATTAGATTCAACACTGTTGAAAGGATGGATTTTAACAAATTGAAGGTTCGTATGTAAAAAGTTGCAAATTATACATTTTATAATTTTATCAGGACCTATATAGTTTTCTCAATAGGTTACAACAGGATGGCCTATTAACACTTGAAACCGCTATTCCAATAAATTTTGAACCATCTAGGGCTCGGTTCGCTTCTAAACTACTATATTTTTGACCATCCCGGAATTCAAATCAAATTGTTTCAGAGGAAATATTATGTGGGAAGTAAAACAAAACAATGAATCTTTTCCCGGCTAGGATTAATATTTTTGCTATAGGTGTTACGATACTCTTCACCACAAAAGTAATTAATGTATATTTTATCAATTAGAGTGAATATCTTACTGTCCGTATTTTTACTCACTTGTTACCATGCAATTACTAGACACAAAGCTAAATTAACACACAACCTTAAAGTACAACATATGACATCAATCATTAAAATTCCACTTTATCTTCAAGAGATATGTGTGTCACAGGACAGTTGATTCAAAATAGAACAGAACCAGGTCCATCTCGAGCTGTAAAAAAACACAATTGTAAAAACTGTTTTTTTACGTGTATACTCTCAGGTGTTCCTAAGTTAGTTTATCAAGTTTCAACTTTCTAAGTTTTTTTATTATTGCAGTTCTAACTTAGAGGTAACACACACACGAACGGATATATAGCTACAAAAAATTGACAAAAAATGAGTTGGTCCAATCTCACTTTAGAACTAAATTAAATCAATATATCAATTGAAAAAGAATCAAACAAATTATATCTAATTTCTCACGAAGAAATCTATCCGAACAAGATGTATGAGATTTTTGGGAAAAACTGTCCTCAATTAGTCCTGAAAGTGGAGTATAATTATTAAAATTAAATAAAAATCAATAATAAGACTATTAAAACGTGGCACTAAAGAAGTGGAATAGAACACAAACCCCAATAGTGGCTGTAGTAATTCAAATCTGAACTATACAGAAATTTGACTATCATAAAAAATCAAATGATATGCGTATTATAATATAAAGGTAACAACTATTGGTAGCTAACTCATTGACAAAACAATATTGACTCATGCCTTAAATAATGTGTAAAAAATGATCCTGATCAGAAAGTTATTTCAGGTTGTTCATCAATGTCGATAAATCAAAAACCCTAATTTGGATTCCTGTGTAGATGTGTAATGTTACGATACATGAGCAATAAATAAGTTTTTTTGTGTTTTTTAGCACCTCATCTTACTGCCCGTTCGGGTTATACGCTTATATGAAAATTATGCTAATGGTTTTTAGGGATTATGTAGGTTATATTAATATGAATTGTTCCCAAATTTACGCGCAGGGAGAGTGGGAAATCATTTTGGAAAAAACCTCAGTATACCCAACCGATATTCGAACCTCGATCTCCCCGTCATCGGCAATTTAGTCTGAGACAAGAATGATGCGTTAAACCATGCGGCCACCTAATAATGAGGGCAAGTGCAACAAATAGTACCCGTGAATTCCTTTAGTGTCAAAGAGTGTAGTATTGTCCTTGAGGACATAACGCGCCCAAGAGTTCAAGTGTTTTTCTTGCCTTGAATTAAATGGGATATTTGTGGTTTATCCCTTTACTTTTTACTGTCTTAAATCGCTCCGCGTGCTATATTTTAGTTTCTTAAAAATGTGTTGCATATACATCAATAACATATTTACTTTTAATTCGTAGAACTTGAATTGAATAAATAGGCAGCTGACAACTATTTATTCTTTAATATTATATTATCTAAAACCATATTTATATTTAAACTCTTGCTTATTTCTTTTCACACTTATCACCAAATATTTAAACTCTTGCTTATTTCTTTTCACACTTATCACCTTTTTTTTTAAAAAAAACATGCTATTATTTTAAAATGTTCATACCCCAAAGGTTCTGAAAATATATTGTAGTATTTTTAATATAGGCTATCATTTCTAAAGAGATAAAACACAAAATATTGGAAAAATCATCAGGGCTTAGGTTGCCGTTCTAATATTTTGCTTATATACAACATCGTTACTTAAGGGTGCTCCATGGGCGAGCACTAAGAAACATTGCAGGCATTTATAAGTCCCAGATTATTTATTAAGTGGTTTGATATTTTTTTATGACTGTTTACATGAAAATGTAGTTGAAAGCTCTAATTAATATTACAAGCTTAAAGTGTTTAAAAAATGTGATAACTTACATAAAACCCTATAAAATAATCCCACTCTATTTTATAATTTTGTTGTGAGCCTATCAAAGCCTGACATTATTTGATAGATTGAAGTGTTACAGTTCTACGGGTTCCACTTTTGGACGGCAATTGAAGAGATTACCGTTTAATTAGCTGATAATTGCCCCGTGGTCGAGCACTAATTAAAGCGGTACGGTATTTTGGTGATATAATTTGTATTTATATCCCCGTGATCGAGTGCCAATTGAAGAGTTTCGTCACGGGTCCCACGTTTGGATGCCAATTAAAATGTTACTGTTATAAATCACTTTATTTAGTATTGAATAATAAAACAATGGTAAAGTTTGATACTATTTATTTATTCAATAATCACTATTTGTAATGGTCGGAAAACTGATCATGTCGCGTAGCGTAACAATTTAGAGAGGCGGCTGATAACACGATCGTAGGAATCGCGGACAGGAGTTGCAGTCCGAGTACATCAAGGACTTTACTCCTAGTGCCGTTCCATTGCACCATCCTTCGTATATATCATTGCTCATGGAAGCTTCGCGAAGCTTGTGTTTAGAAAAAATAAAATACAATATAAAAACATCTGGATGGAAGTAGAATGTCCGAGAACAGGAAACTGACTCAAATTACATTTTAAAAATGCATATCAATCTTTCGAGAAGAGGAAGTTATTTTTATTTTCTTATAAAGACTTTAAATTGTCATCTTGACCTTACAGGTCCTACGTCACGCAGTCTGAAGTCATTTATAGTGGCTCTTGTGCCTTCTTGGAAGAATAAGTGCTTTAAGCGCCACGTAATAGATTGTATTATTTAAATAAAATAAAATACGTTTATAAAATTAGGAAGAGATTATTGTCAATGCTTTCAAATATCCTTTCGGATCAAATCAGGTACATTACAAGATGATGGCTATATCTAGGTTTCTAACCTTTAGTTTTAAGGTGGGAGTGTAGGGTACGCGAGTTAAGGGCAGTGTCTTTGCAGTTTTTATAGCAACACTTTTTTTTGGCCAAAATAAATAGAACATATCTCTGGTAGAAACATAGAGTTTAATTTTCTTCACATGGTGACCTCAACAGTTTTTGAATATCTGTCATGAGCATATTACCACTAGACGATAAACTTTTTAAATGAAGAGAAAAGGTTGTCATTAAATTTCAGAACAGATTGACAAAGATTCAACAACTGTTAATACCACCATGGGAAGAAAATTACACTATGTTTCTACCGGACAAATATATTATTTATTTTGGCCATAAAACTGTTTAACAATACATGAACATACTGAAAAACATTGCCTATTTCTTGGATTTCTTGGGTTTTATCTTAGAAGGACAAAATCTCGCGTGAAGCGTAGTTGAATTTATTTTTAAACCTTAAACTTTCTAACTAGTCATTAACTTGCTAATAACTTTAACATAAACTTTGTTTAGAACGATATTTAAACATCTCAAACAACTTATTAAATAATCTTCTAAACACCTGCAACACTTTTCAGTGGTATATACGGTACCAAGTATCACGAGGAGAAAATATGAGATATCAAGTGTCTACCTTGAATTTTTTTTCTTAGTACACTTGTTCGAGATTCGAACTCACCCTCCTGTCACTAGCAATCTAGTCTACTGTTAGATTAATGCCTTGGCCCATGTGACTACCAGTGTGTGTTTTTTTCTGACCAAAACTAACTCTTATTTTATTTTTCGTATTTTGAGAAACTTGTCTAGAAAATATATCATATCCTTTTTAAGAAATAATTCGAATCCAATCACACAGCTCAGCAGACGTATCGTCCAATCACGTTTCTTTTTTTCTGAGAAGATGAAGTGTGTTCATATACTATATATAGCAAGCGGCTGCTCGTGAAACCCCCAAAGCACAACATTATTGCACCGAGACAGGTTTTAAGATTACGAAGTGATCCCCACTCTCAATCACTTTTATCGTCTCTCTTTCTCTCTAAAAACGTAACGCTACGCCGAAATAATATATAAGTTAGATATAAAACCAATACAAAAATTTGTAATACAATATTTTGTTTTTAATCCAAATCAATTGTGGCTTGACTAAGTGACTAAAATCTGGCATTCTAAAAATATGTCCTATTTGATTTATTAGCTATAAAGTTTATCTGAAAAGTTATCAAAAGCTTCCAATAACCATTCCTTGTGGATTACTATATAATTTCTCTTTAAATAGGAGGATTCCTTTGAAAATTAGATTAGAATGTAGTTTTTTTAAAAGTGTATGGAATCGTTGAACGGGATATATATATATATATATATATATATATATANAAAAAAAAAGTTCAGACCCGGAACTGGATACTTGAGTCTCTTGAAGTTTCCTCAAATTTATTTCGCGAAGTAGCGGTTTCCGGTTTTACGGGTTTCACTCTCCGTTTTTTGAGACGACACCATTTTGATGGGATTCAAAATGGTGTCGTCTCAAAAAACGGAGAGTGAAACCCGTAAAAGAAATGTTATAAAAATAATTAAATGGACGGATAGGCAAAATGTAAGGTTCGTGGAAGTGTATGAGGCAGAGGGAGTGTTATGGAACGTAACGAAGAGCAGATCGCGTGTTAGTATCAAGTTTTATGTTTGCACTGCGTCTCAATAACTGTTCAGTTCAATTTCCTGAATTATTGGTTTTATAGATCCTAGAAACTTGCACAGTAGTTAATCGTAGATGAAAGTTTCTTCAGTGACCGCTCGGATACCCTCCAAAACCAAATCCGCACAACTTTTTGATGTCTACATGACTGTCCAAGTGACTAACTGTGACAACTAGATTGGACCAAGTGCACTTGTACAAGAACACTTGGTACAAGTTGTCATCCAAGTATACTTGGACCGTGTTAACGCGGCTTTAAGAATCGCTGAGATAATAGACGCGTCATCAACGCAGCTCCCAGTCGGCGTATATTTTTACGCCAGTGTGTCCAGTCTATGACGTCAACTGGTATAAAGATCCACGGAGCGAAAAAACTTTGTGCCGTGAGATTATTCTCGTTTGCTATATAACACAGGAAGGTCACAGGAAGCCCTTGCTACAGAGAGAATACTGGATACCTGGGGGTAATTAAATATTAATATCATGGATACAAGTAGGAGATGGAGAGAAGCGAGAAACAGGAAGGGAGGAAAAATAACAAATACGTATTATTTCAATTTTCTTTGGATGTATTTTTTTCCTTAGCTTGATGCCGGTCGAGGATTTTGAAATAAAACATAAATAACTAATAAGAATTTAACGTAAAACAAAATATCATAAAAGAAAGAAAATTAACTAAATGTTAGCCGGTTTAGTCGCAGCATGGTTTAACAAACAGTTGATCGTGAGCTACCGGTAGCTCGTGGGGGTATTTTCAATAGCTCTTAGCGTGACTTTTATTTTGAAAGTTCTATACTAGCTTAGCATCAAAGTGTGTCGCCTAAAGTTCAGGATATGTGTGGCCTCTTGTCTCGTTCTTGTCCGGTTCAAGTTCGTGTTGCTCTCTGAGTAAAGGTGTTGGTTTCCTCTGTCTGTGCGAGTCATTCATTATTTTCGGTTGAAGGCTGAGACACGAATACAGAAGAACGTTTTGGTAATTTTATTCAAGTGGGAATGAAAATATACATACAAAACATTTAAACAATTATTCATGGATGAAAGTGAAAGCAATTTTTCTCACTAAGTTACACCCCAAGTTTTTTTTAGTATATATTTGACTTTTAAAGTGAATAATCCTTGTATTTTTCAGAATTAAAAAGTTCCTTTTAGTACAAAAAGTGTATTACATTTCTATATTATTTTCGTTATCAATAAACTAATCCAGCCCAGAGAGCTTACCCCCAATTGGACAAAGCTGTGAGGACTAAAGCCTCTGTATGTTGAGGTTATAATAGTAGTCAATACTCGAAACTGCAAACTATTCGACTGGGTAGCTCAAGAAATGATTTTAAATTTTGAAAGTAGCTCACAGACTCACCCGAATCGGTGGATGCATGGTTGAACGCACTACTCTCTTAGAAGACTAGACTGCCGATGGCGAGGAGATCAAGGTTCGAATCTAGGTCGAGTGTACTGAGGGTGGTTTAAAAAATAGTTTTCAATGAAAATGCGGGCACATTTCCTATAAATATGGCTTTCTTCATCTCTAAAAGCATTAGCGTAATTATTACATAAGCGTATAACCTGAACAGGTAGTAAGAAGCTATGTTAAACAAACAAAACACTCCCATTCTTAAAGAGTTTAATGACCCCTGGTCTAAGGCGTTAGTCTCGCAATAAACTGAAATTATGCTGATAGGAAGATTGGGGTTCGAATAACGGTCGGGCGTACTGAGAGTTGTTTCCTAAATGATTTTCAACTCTCTACCCACAAAAATATATGTACACTTCTTTTAACCCAACCTTCCTAATCCATACTCCATTAGCTTAATTACAATGGACATAGGCCAGAAGGATAGTCGGATTCAGTGAATTTCTTAAAGTGTACAAGTTACAGTAAATAAGCGAATTAATTTCATTAAATATGTATAACTTTATGCTTCTTATTTGACACCATGTTGAATATCTATCTTTAATGGATACTATTTTATTTGATTGAAAAATATATAAAAATGTTATGTTTGATTGAAATTAAAATTTAATGATTTTTTTAACATCTAATTGAAAAATAGCAGATGACGAACTTGTGTGTGTGTGTGTTTGTCTTCTCATACATTTTGAATCAATGCAGCCTATAGCATTTAGAGCATGAATGGTAACTTATCAAGATACATACGTGACCTACAAATTTTAATTTTTATCTACTCTAGGAATGTTATTTTGGAGGTTATGGAGGTAATGTCTTGCAATTAATTTATTTTTTTCTAATAAAAGATAGCTAGCCTTTATTATAGCTGCCAATAAATACAATTAATGTTCTGAGCTCGAAGCTCAGTAAGTTTTACTGAGAGTGGTTTTTACTAAATGGTTTTCCACTTTCGTTCTCTCTCTACTCAAATGTGTGTACACTTCCCCTAAATTCAACCTTAATCATCCCTAGCTCTTTAAAGTAGTTATTACATAATGATATAACCTGTACAGGTAGTAAGACGAGGTGCTAAAAATATTCTTAATACAAAATTATTGAAACCTTTTATTTAAAAGGCAAACTTTGGCCTGTAAAATAAAAAAAATGTGCAAATGAAACAATCCAATTTGAATTGAAAGGGCCTTATCTGATAGCTAGAAAAAATACTTGATTTACTGTCACGTATTCATAAGTTGGGTCATGTGAGATATTAAGCTGTCACTGAATCTATACCTATAACATAACATTATTATTTATATAGTAAGATGCTATCATTGTTGACAGCAAAAAATGTTTATATTTTCTAAAAGGTTCTTCCTTTGAAAAGTAGACCGGATTCCAACAATTTCTGCTATGGTCGTAGAAAATCACACAGTTTACCCTCTCTGGGTGTTTTTTTTAATATCTAGTGAGACAATAATAGGAATTATTGACTTGACTGATTGTTCCACTAAATATTTCAATTGTTTGTGTAGGATGCCGGGTAAACTGGTGTGCAGACTACGCAATCAAGTGTATGAAAACGGTTCTTCCTTTCTTCGTGTATTAGATCAAGAAGAGGCGCTTGCTTGCCTTGTTGGAGCTTATTGACAGAGCTGGGAGTGTCTCATCGTGTAAGGAAATTGAGGTTTCATCAACATCATGTTATTGAGAAGGAAGGACTTGAAGGGGACTTAATCTATTTCACCAAACATGAGTTTTATTCAATTTTGACGTCATAAAGTTGAGTGTTTCTTAGTGTTTAACACAAGTTATATTATTCTTTGTTCACAATTATAGACCTATTTAATATTTAGAAAGTTAAGCCGTTTCTAATCTAAAATTAGGCCTAATCCGTTTATAAGAAAGCAGCTGATTACATTATAGGTCGCACTATATCGTTCAAATTAATAATATTAACTAAGAAATGAATAAAGGAAGAATATTAGAATGAATTTTATAAATATGTGGGTCTACTGTACGAATGTTACACTTTAAATAAACCATTTAAACCGTAACATTCATACAGTAGGTAAGAGTCACCTAGTACTTTACATAAACACATTTTTGTATGTTATTAGGTGTCAGACTTCTATGCTGGCATCCGGGGTTCAATCCTCGGTTCCGGTAAAGATTTATCTGATTACCTAACCCTTCCTTCACCTCTGACAAGACATCTTGAGAATGTGAGGAATGCCAGGTCTCCACCATGGTTCGGATTCCACGTTAAATTGTAGGTCCTTCATTTCATCTCACATTCACCCATACCATTGCACATTAGCGTAAGTGCGTATAGCCCGAACGGGTAGTAAGACGTGGTGCTAATAATAATAATAATAATAATAATGTATGCTATTTGTTTGAATTATATAAAGTACAAATATTTTGTTTAAGTAATGACACAATAATAAAGTTGGTTTTGAAGATTGTGAGTTTGTTATGCTATATGCAATGTGGTTTCATGCCAGGTAGAGGTTGGATGGACCGGATATCTGCATTGCAACAAATGATTGAGAAATGTTTTACAGTTAGGAAGAACGTTTATTGTGCATTAAATTGTTTGAATGTGACGATAGGCAGAATGGATCTGCGTATTAAAATATATCCAAGATTCAGGTGACAGTTTTGGATAAGAAAGGATTAAGAAATGACTATCAATCCAGTATAAATGTAAAACTGTTAGAACAAGTGAATGATTTACAATATCTGGGCAGAAATTTCTGTAAAAATGGAAGGATGGATGGAGAAATCAACAGACGGGTTATTGCATCTAGGAGAGTATTCGGATGTATGAGGACTAGTGCAAAGAATTAAGTTGTAAGTATAGAGGAAAATATGGCAGTTTATAAAAGTGTATTAACGTCAACATTGTTTTATGGATATGAAGCGTGGGTTGGTCAGGAGAAACACAAGAGCTGGGTGAATGCGGATGGAATGAGATATCTAAGCTATGTATGTGGAAAACCTCATATGGACACAGTCAGTAATGGATTGATGCTAAAGGAGTGTGTTTTGAAAGGTTATTGTGAAAGAAGCATCTTAAGTTGGGTTAAGAGAATGAGGTTGGATCGAGTGACTAAGTAAATATATGAAGGTAGAGTGTGTGAATCAAAAGGAAGGGGTAGACATTGTAAGACGTGGCTAAATGTTGTATACGAATGTGTAAAAATGAGAAAGAATAATTTTAAGAATAAAAGGGCGTGTATGACTCGGTGTATGAATGTTGTTGAAGCAAAGGGAGTAAGCAAGGATAGGCAAGTGTGGGGAAATTTAGTGAGGATGGATTAAATATGGAGTTTTTTTTAGGTCAATTCACAGTTTTTTGTCTAGCCCGTAAAAGAATGGCGCGATGTATGAATTTATGATGAAAAACCAATAAATTTAAACATGTGTTAGAATACTTCTAACACATGTTAGTTACATACATACATACATACATACATACATACATACATACATACATACATACATACATACATACATACATACATACATACAACACACACACACACACTACGCATGTATGTGTAATAGCTTGTAAATGGTGTTTAAATTATTTTTTGGAAAGTCACCTTTCCTTTTTTTAGTTAAATAGATGAATTGAAGAAGAAAATTAAGTACTATTTTAGTCGTCACATCAATATGGTGATAAAACATTCCTCTGTTACCCATTAATTTATTATATGTATAGAGATGATATAGCTTGTATAAAATATTGCATGCCATAAAATACTCATATGCTCCTCATTCACTATTAGGTAATTATTATAAGTGTATCCTCTTCGAAAACGTGATGTCCCACAGGTATGTAAAATAGGATACTTTTGTGGTTCTTGTGTACTAATATATATATATATGATATATATATTATTAATATATATCTTATATATATATGAAGCAGACCCTTTAAAAACCCCATTTTAGTTCTTAGATCGTACAGGCACTGTTATTGTCCAGAAAGTTATTTAAATAGATAGTTTATGATGGTTTCACCAGCAGTATTCCACTAGAGCGAACATTTTACCAACAAATCACTCCGTTCTGTTCCTCCGCCCGGCACCATTTAGCTCAAGTTACTGTTCCTTCTTCCAGTCGTGGTTCTCTCTCAGAATAACACTGTTACCACCCACTCTACTACCTCTTAGCTACGGCCACACTAGACTAAAAGGAAAGTGGGGGTAAGCTACAAAAAATTATAAAGAAGAAAGACATTAGTAACAATTTGGTAACAATATGAATATTTTATTTAATAAAATAACAATTTAAACAATAATTTACATGGCCTCAAAAAACCCTCAGGGGTTGTGTTGAAAGTCATATTAAACAAACGCGCATTACTATCATGCGAATGTTTCCAAACATGAAACATGTTCTTAAGTCAACTAGGTCAGTCTGGGAGAGACAACCACTCGATCCAACAACACAATGTCAGTTTCACAACAGTAACTATAGACAAAACAACCTAAAGTGTTGACTATCCGAGCAAACTATTTTATAAATGTCCAGTCTGATATTTATTGGCTACAAAAAGAAAAGAGCCTAATGTGCATCTTTGAAATTGGTACGAAAGTTGTCTGCTACGCTACATTGAATACAGATTTTTTTAAAATGGGAAGTTAAATTTAATATCGTACGGATATTTCGGGGAACACAAGAGTTTGGTTTATAGAACATAGGTGAAACTCCCGCGGGACTATTAAATGTTGACACAACTACGGATGTTAACAAGATCCCTACTTGTTAATAAAAATTATATAACATACAAAAAAAAGGTCTAGATAAACCACAATTTAATTCTTTTAAATTATTTGGAAAATATTCAAAGTCAAAATCAATTCATCAGCAAAATTTTACGTTACTTTACCAAACTATTCAAAATAAGAAAACATCGTCGAATGATGAGTTTACATTAACAGCTAAATTCAGACAATTCAAATTAAATACTTCTAGCAAAAATTAATTCAAAAAATATGGCAATCTGATATATTCAGTGACCTCACTGACACTAGCACCTAATTGGCGGCAAAAAGAATTAGGTTCTCATTTAAAAATTTAGTATTACAAACAATATTAATTTTAGCAAATAGCTTACGTTGCCTATTCAGGTTTATTCCAATAAATATGTTACTTTAATTTCTTCAAATTTGAACAAACCATAGTTCAAGTTTATTAAATTAATATCGGTGAAATAAACTATATAAAGAATACAAAAACATCCTAAAACTGTCCATGTCCAGGGCCGGGCTTATCCTGACGGCATTTAACAAAATATCTTAGGACATGACTTCCCCTGAAGAAGTCAAATTTAATAGTCGATTCGTCTTCAGAGTCACCGGGCTAAATAGTGTTTCTAGTCGCCTGGAGTTGAAAGGGGGGTTTGTAAATATACGTCGGTGACGTCCCATCAGCCACTTTGATGGATGAAAATCAGCACATACACCATCGATCACGCGTGGATTGGCTGGCCTCTCTTCATCACGTTCTCCAGTGTTGACAAAATATCTTTTTGACCAGAGCACCAGTGACGTACACACATCACGCGCTGTCTTGGTGGTAGATTTGGTAGATTTCGTCTTTACCGCAGGGTGGCAGGTTAGTCGTAATTTCGGTACTGTTGTGAGCGTCATTCTGAGTTCCATTTAAATAATTTTGACTCGTACGCTTGACACATCAGATGCAGTTACCCCAAGGCTTGTTCGTCCCACTCTTCAATTTAGGACGCGGCGAGTATAGTCCAGTCTTGAAGGTTGTTCTAGCCAGAAGATACAAAGGGTAAGTACATGAACATTTTATTGATTGCAGGGGGTTTATTCTTGTTTGATGTGGCTTAGTATTGTTGACGGATTCTACGTTGGACTACAATATATAAGCTTACTATTGCAGGAAGTTTATAAATATTGTGGTTTTATACGGAGTGGGTAGTATGACTTGAAGATTAGTATGGGGGTGGTATGATGTAACATCACCAAGTTCAAGTTTGTAACAGCTTTCGTCTGAGGTGTTGCCAAAAAAACAAAGCTATTTTCAACATCGCCACAGATGACTGCTGTTCTTTTTTTAGTTTTTGAGCTCATCCTCCCCTTCTTTCCCCCTCCCCTCCCCCCATAGATGAGATAGGTAGTTTAAGACACGAATATTCATCATATTTACATTTTATTATCAAACAAAAATCATAAAATTTAGAATAATCTTGAACATTGAAGTAGTTTTTATTTTAAAACAGACAGTTACAAACGAAATATGGAAATGCGAACCAACAAGTGCGAAATACATCGACTTTTGTAAACAATGGCTTCTCATGTTCGAGGGTATGAGACAGTTATTAAGAGTTCACGAGGGAAGAATAATGTGACGAAGAAGGAGGAAAGAAGAAAAAATATACGAGCAGTTCAAAGCTTTCCTAAAAATGATAAAAAGTATTTTTAACTTAATCCTACCCACCCTACAAAGCAAAAGAGAATACTTTTATTTCACTTCTAGTTTTCTCTTCTTTTTTTAGCAGGGAATCTTAGTACATGTTCAACACACAATAATACTAATCACACTTATGAGTTAGATATGGGGAGGTCAGATTTAAATAAGTGTACCAGCATCTGCGTGTAGGAAGAGTGGAAAACCATCTAGGAAAAACAACCCTTATTACACCCGACTTGGATTCGAGCCCTGATATCCCTGTCATCGGGAGTTTAGCATATTGTGAGAGTGACGCTTTATACCATGCGGCCACCGGAGCAGTTCATTTCTTGCTCTTAATACAAATATATTATTACAACTTTAATATTTATATCCATTCCCAATTAATTGTTTTACAGTTGTGTAGGCTACAAATATCCCTATGGTATTTTTGTGGAGTTCCAATATAAGATGAGAACAGTTAGTTTGAAGATGCACTGCAATCATTAGTTATTTTAACCTAGATAAAAGCTGGGCTGGAGAGCTTAGCATTACTTACACAAACTATGGTAAAAAAAGCGTTTAACTTGAATGGGTGGTAAAACGTAGTACTAAAAAAATACTGTATAGAAACGATATCCCAAGCGCGTTTGTTTTTTCACGTGCACGTTTTACAACGATTCTATATTTGTATTGTAGTGGACATTAATCAATAATCTCTTTTTATATTTAGTGGTGGGCACCAATAAGTACTAAATGTACCAGTGGCCACGGGGTTGTAGATGTTAGATTGATATTGCAAAAAATGTTGTTTAAAAGCTTTACTCAGTGCCAAAATTACCAATAGTTGTTTTCTTATATCCGGTTCATCCCTATTGTTTGTCCTCCTTACATCCCCACTAACGTGTGTGTGCGTTATAAAACTACCTTTCTCTGGAATAAAGCAAGTAATTATCTTACATTATATCCAAACAAACTAAGGAATAACTTCATATGAGATTACTTGGCCAGTCGTTAGTTCGAACACAGAGCACGTACGCCTATGTTTTCTGCCATGAAGTGTGCGGCTATTTTATAGCATAAAGGTAACATCAATATATAATTATGCTACGAAAATATACGTCTAAGTAAATAATTATAATTGAGTATATATATATATATATATCAAGTTGAATGACGTCAAAATAGAATTGATTACATTAAATAAAATGTAGAAAAAGTGTGAATTTTTTTTACAAGGTTAGAGTTACAATAACTTTGCAATAACTCAAGTCCTGACTATTAACTAATTTACAGTATACTTATATATAAATTAACTAATTTATGTATATATAATTTATATATGTATATTTCGTGTACTGAATTACACCAAATTCCTTGAACTCACCAAATCACCCAAATGTTTGTCGGGATGGTTTAGCTAACTAGAGCGATAGAATGATAATTATGCGACGAAATGGGACACCTGAGTATGGTAACATTGTTCAGTGTGTGCGACATGCCCTGTTCCCTCTCCAAAACCACATTTCTTCTCCAACTCCATGATGTGTGTTCGCGGTGGTTTGACTTGGACCATTTTGTTCTTCAAGAATCAGTAAAGACCTATGGTGTATCCAAATAATTGCGATTATTAATCTTATGAGTATACAACCATCTAATATGCATTGACAGAATCCTTTTGCCCTCCTCAATTTTCCAAATAGTTTTATTAGAAGTCTGGAACAAGCCTGGTCTAAATAAGTTCCTATTAAGACGGTAGTCTCGGTCAGCGTGAAAGTATAAATCTCTGTCAGGCCACACGGATTAAAATACAATGGTTTGTATCTTTTATGGAACCTTTTCTCNGTCTGACTTGGACTGTTTTGTTCTTCAAGAATCAGTAAAGACCTATGGTGTATCCAAATAATTGCGGTTATGAATCTTATGAGTATACAACATCTAATATGCATTTACAGAATCCTTTTGCCCTCCTCAATTTTCCAAATAGTTTTATTAGACGTCTGTAACAAGCCTGGTCTAAATAAGTTCCTATTAAGGCGGTAGCCTCGGTCAGCGTGAAAGTATAAATCTCTGTCAGGCCACACGGATTAAAATACAATGGTTTGTATCTTTTCTGGAACCTTTTCTCTATTCTGTTCAAGCTTATACTCCCTTTCGCCTTTCATCTACAACCACCCTTTGGAATGTATAAGAAAGAGGCGAAAGAAAACTTCGAAACTTCTTATTTCCAGGTAAAGTGGAAAAAAGCTCGCTGCTAGTTCTCAAATATCTTAAAATTTTCTGTTGTGAGCTTATACAAAAAATGGCTGTATTTGTTAGAGGAAGGCTAAATCTAAAGCCCTTTTTTATAATCATTTCATACTCGTATTTTCGCAAATATGCTTAAAAAATTCGGTGAAAATGAGTAATATCACATTGTCACACATTTGTTCCGTTAATAAAACTCAAACTATAGTGTTGTTAAGGGAAAAAAACCGTTTGGAATCTTTTGACTTTATTTTGGCGTGAATTATATTTTGAAATAACGCATTGTATAATTATATAATGCGTTAGAACTGAAAGTCTGCGTAGCTATTTCTCACTTATCGAGGCGCCCCCCTTAGTATTATTTCAAGGGTTATTCCTTCATATTTTCCAGTTAGTTTAATATCTTACAAAATACTGTATTTACATTA
This sequence comes from Timema californicum, assembly GCA_902141385.1. Classification (NCBI taxonomy): domain Eukaryota; kingdom Metazoa; phylum Arthropoda; class Insecta; order Phasmatodea; family Timematidae; genus Timema; species Timema californicum. Next base: position 91,949 of record CABFOW010002376.1, read on the forward strand.
TAACTTTTATAATATGTATTTAGTCTATACCATTTTTGTTCATGGCGTTTCAACATTAAAACAAAAACAGCTCCATATAAGAATATTAAGCGGTTTACAAAACTACAGGTAGAGCTTGTTTTGACCTTTACACTAGCAAAAACAATTACCTAGAGGTAATATAATAAATGTACTGTAAATCCATGGCTGTATCAAAGGGGCAGGCATAACTAACCATAATCAGTTTTGTTCGCTACTGCGCATGACGTCACCACAACAGCAATACAACAGCAAGAAAGCTTCACTCGCTTATAGCGTCCAAGATTTTGTTCGTAATTAGAGCTTAAGATCACAATCCAAACCATTTCGGCGATATCTGTAATATCCTGACTATACATTAGGTGATTTTCAATTGTTGGATATTTTTAAATATATTGTTTATCCTTATACATTCAATAAACTATTACAGCCTCGGCTGGTGACGAACAAATTCAATATGAACAGTCCAACACCTTAGATTAGTCTTTTACGTGTGTGTATGCTGAGGTCAGGGTCCCGGGTTCGATTCCTGGCATGCGCGGAAGATGTATCGTTGGTGAAATATGCGTTCCCTATTCACAGTGATAAATTAACGTCCTGGGGCTGAATGGTGTGTCTTTTCTAGATTTAAGTTAGTTTATAGGTTGTGCGCTTATATAATCAGTAGGTTTAAAAAGAGTACCTTAAATACCTTAAATACATGAAAATGAAAATAGGGACACGTAAATTAAAATATATTAAAAGTACACTGAATTTGCAACTATTTGAAATCAAACTTATGAATTAACCTCAAGAAAGTAGACCAGGCAATTTATTTTACACAAACCAATTTTCGTTTTAAAACACATACCCACGTATTTATAGACATAATAACATTAAATTATTCAAATAACTAATTACATACTTCATTGGCCGAATGGTCTAAGCCAAGGTGTCACTCTCGTGTCAGACTGACTTTCTAATGACGGGGAGATCGGGGTTCGAATCACAGTAGGAGTCTACTGAGGGTGGTTTTCTAAAAATGGTTTCCCACTCTCTTTCTACGTAAAACACTCTCTTTCACATCCCTGCCCCATTAGAGTTATTAAAGATGTGTATAACCTGAACAGGTAGTAAGACGTGGCAATAAAAACATGATCACGCATCTTGTTGCTTTCTTTACATTTTTCCTCTGTTATGTATTTAGCCTTTGTATTAAGTTCTTTGCTTTGTATGTATGTTCGTGTTTGGATGAAACAAAAACCAAATAAAAAATCAGTTAATGATTTTACAACGTTTCTAACCTTGCAAGAATAGCTTATATTAAAATCAGGAAAACTTATTTATGTTGTGATCAAGTATAACATTCTTATGTGAGAAATATTAAACAATCTCCTGAAAGAAAGTAAATCCTCTTCCAGCTTGATATGTTAAAACATCTGTTCATAATTCAAGAATCCTATTTCTAAACCTATATTCAACATTACCTCTTGTACGCCTAAATCTATATAGTAATGTTTAATCTATAAATTTGCCTTGAAGCTTTTATTTGAGACCTCTATGTTTACTAAACAGGATTTAATTTTAGACCTCTCTATGTTTACTAAACAGGATTTAATTTTAGACCTCTCTATGTTTACTAAACAGGATTTAATTTTTATTAGATGAGTTGGGTGACCTGGTGGTCTAGGAGTAAGGTGTCGGACTTTTGTGCTGGGGTCCGGGGTTCAATCCTCGGTCCAGGCACAGATTTATCTTATTACCAAACCCTTCCTTCACCTCTGACAAGACGTGTATTAATCACAACTCGTAAATGTGGGGAATGCCAGGCCTCCACCGTGGTTCGGATCCCACGTTAAGCTGTGGGTCCTCCATTTCATCTCACAATCACCCTAACCATTACACATTAGCGTAAGAGCGCATAACCAGAACGGGTAGCTATACGCGGTGATAATAATAATAATGATGATGATAATGATAATAATAGATGAATTGATAAATCTGATATCAGTCAAATTTTCTTTATATTCTTCTTAAAAATGAATTTAACACATAGATTGAGTTATCTGTAACTTCTTAGTACCACGGGCCGTATCAACGTTCTCCTGGGGATATTTTGGTATTCCTCACCCATACTTCGGATAACGAGTAGCCTATAAAATTAATATAACCTACAATCTTAACAATTTATGTTTTTTAAACACGTCAATCTTTACTCTCTTTCGACCCCTTAGAGAAAGAAGTATTGTGATCGTAAAAAAAAAATCACTCAAGATTTTGATAGCTGTCGACATTCCAATACCCCGTAAAACAAGAAAGTGGTTTTCGCGATGCTGTTTGTCTGTCTATATCTTGTAGAGCCGAAAATATTTTGCCAATCAGGCTAAAACTTGGTATCTAGGCTTTTCATAGGGATTTCCTGAGGAATATTTTTGGAATTAGATATCAAACCCTAAAATTAAGGGTAATTCACTGAAGGATAAAAAGGATTTTCTCAAAATCCTCTCTAACAATTTTGATTAAATTTTGTTTATATACATTGTTTAACATAACAAAAAAGGGCAATTCTCGTTTCACCATGAAAAGGCTTTAAGGGTTCCTTAGAGGAATGGAAATTTCAAATTTTGAACTATTTGAGATATGAAATAACTTATCTTTTTAAAGTTGTAAAATAACATTAAGAAAATTTAATATTTTAATTTGTATTATATTTATATAACACTAATTTGTTTCTTAGCTATAAGCAAACATATATATTTTTTATGGATCACTTTAAAATCAGAAATTTACTGTCATGCTCTTCGGGAGATCGAGATGGTCCTCTTTTCTTTATGTTTCTGTAGCATTGTATATTAGTTCATTTACGCTCTTTGGTGGAGTGGTTTGGCAACAATATGTATTATTTATTTTCAGAAATCTTACTGTTTTTAGTAAATGTCTCTATTTTAAGACAAAATAGAGAGAGAGAGAAAGTCTATGTGGTGCATCGCACCATTTAGTTTAGAGGGATTTAATGTAAAAAAAAATTTTTAGTAAATTTCTCAATTTTAAGACAAAATAGAGAGAGAGAGAATCTATGTGGTGCATCGCACCATTTAGTTTAGAGGAATTTAATGTAAAAAAAATTCCTTTGCATCTCCTGTTGGGAAAATTCCCCTCATACTAGAGAAGATAGTCCCTTACCTCCCCCAAAAAATAATGGTCACGACCCTGTATGCATATGATATAGGAAGCTAATGTATATGTTTTGATTTTAATCCAGGGGCTTCTTTGGAACGAAGTGCTCATGCATCTGTAAGAAATCTCAACTTAAATAGATCGAGACAAATAGTTAGGGTTTAATAAATTTACTTAGTTAACTTATGGTAATCTAGTTAAAACAAAAAGTAAATATGCATAATTATTGCTATCCCACGTAGTATCAACCGCTTCCGTGATCAGAGCTCTTGGCCACAGATCCAGAGGTCTAGGGTTTGATCTCCGGCGCTTCTAGGTTTTTATGTGAAGTATTGTCCTTGGAACGGGTTCCACTCAGCCTCTAGGGTACGAATGTGGAAGTTACTTGAATGAAAAAAAGGAAGGCTCTGGTTTATAAAACTGAGCTTAATTGCCGGAGGGGGGCTTACCACCTGATACACACCAGCCACTGAAGTTGGCATTATCTTCTACCAACTTATGGCGGTTGATATGGATCGATTGCGGGTCCGATTCCATGAACTATGACTGTAAAATCAGATAGCCTAATTACAATTTTTCTATGTATACTTTTTTACAGAACAGTTTAATATTTTTTCAAATGACAATACAATTTAAATTTGTTTCGATATTAAAACTTGGCGCAGCTAAATAGTTACCAGCCAGAGGTTACAAGATTCTCCCTTCCTCAGTTTTCAAGTTGTGCTACTGAACTGTTGAACGATTCATGAGGTAACCTCCAATCCATCCTCTTCTCCTTCCAAAAAGTTTGATTGTTTTTGATGGTTATTCTGGCGCGATGCTTGTTGCAAGTACTCTCTTCTAGCTCGTGAGCAACACAAAGAAACCAGCTAATAATTAATGGAGCAATCTACTGACATTGAAAAAGAACCATAACAAAGTGACGGCATGAATGAAGGGCTGAGGTTTGATGATTAAACTTGTGGCAAAGTGTGAGCACACGAAGAAAATAATACATAAACCCTTTTTTATATATAGGGAGCCCACTTTCCACCACCAACATTGATTAAAAGTCACTAAAATTTGTCATTTTATAACTATGTCTGTTTTGATTTTTAACTAAAAAAAGTTTATTTAAAAAGTAACCAAAAACTTTCAATAATACTGTCTTATTCCATGGTTGTTTAATGTTTTCATGGATAAGTGTGTGTGAGATGCTTGTGAGGACGGTGTTGGTGTACAATTGAACAGTGTGGATGTGAGGATGCTGTTGTATGCAGATGCTGCTGTATTAATGGCTGAGAAGGAAAGTGACTTAGAGAATGCATTAAGGTGCGGCAGAAGGGGGCGCGAGTAATTTTACAGTTTTTAGAGCATTACATTTTTTTGGCCAAAATAAATCAAATATTTCTCCAGTAGCAGCATAGAAGTTATTTTTTTTAACATTTTAACATCAACAGATCTTGAATATCTGTCAAGGGTGTCCTGGAATTTTGTCAATACATTTTCTCTTTATTTAAAAAGTTTTGACAAAATTCCAGGATACCCTTGACAGGTATTCAAGATCTGTTGATATTAACATGTGCAGAAAACTAAGCTCTATGTTGCTACTGAATAAATATTTGATTTATTTTGCCCTAAAAAATGTAGTGTTCTAAAAATTGTAAAATTACTCGCGCTCCCTTCTGCCGCACCTTAAATCGTTTGAGTGTGGTGACGGACAGAATGGATATTCATATAAATGTCTCCAAAACTAAGGTATTTGTTTTTTATAAGGACGGATCAAGAAATGATTGTCAACTTAGTATAAATGGAGAATTGTTAGAACAAGTGAATGACTTTATATATCTGGTCAGAACGCATTAAATCGTTTGAAAGTGGCAACAGACAGAATGGATATTCATATAAATATCGCCAAAACTAAGGTATTTGTTTTTGATAAGGGCGGATCAGGAAATGACAAATGTCTGTGGAAAAACTCGTATGGACAGAGTCAGCAATGAATGGGTGCTTAAGGAATGTGGTTTAGAAGGGAATTAAATAGGTCAGTGTGAAAGAAGTGTCTTACGGTAGTTTGGGCCTATTGAGAGGTTAAGTATGAATTGAGAGACGAAACAAACTTATGAAGGTAAATTGTATGGATCAAAGGAAGAGGTAGGCCATGTAAGACGCAGTTAAATGTTGTAGATGAATATGTGAAAAAGAATAACATTAAGAGTTTGTCGGTGTGTGGATGGTGCTGAAGCGAGGGAAGTATACAAGGATAGGGAAGTGTGGAGAAAGTTAGTGAGGCTGGATTAAACACGTAGTTGTTTTTTGAGATATATTCACAGTTTTTTTGATTACCTCATAAGAGAATGGTGTGATTAGATATGTATGTATGTATGTATGTATGTATGGATTACTATATAATTTATCTTACAATGATTAATTAAACAAACTAAGAATGTAAATACCATTGTGGTACTTTTACTTCCGCCATTGTGATAAAATGAGTTTCCAGTTTTTAGATAACGGGCTTCCTATGTAAATCGGACTATACCTTCGGCTATCTTCTTTCAAAGAAAGACATGTATGTCAGGTCAATTGAATTGATATTTCCATCCCATTTAAAAAAAAATCAATGTTATGTTTGGGACAAGCCAGATAGGGCTATGTTTTTAAATCTCTGGGCACACTGTTCGCACAGATATCCCATCGGGGTATGAAATCTTCTTCAGTTGAGTGTTTTAGGGCAAACTACATTAGATAAATCTGTATTGGACCATGATGTGTATATATTTACATATATCAGAAATAGGATGAAAGAGAATCATGTAACTCATTTAAATATGATGCTTGTAGAATTCAATGTAAAAAAAAATTTAAGGTGAAAAAGAACTTTAATGTTTAATAAAAAGACTAATTGAAATGGAAATTGTCAATTTAACATTACTTAGCAGTTATATTATACAACCCATGTTGAGTATAAATTATTATGTAAACAAAGACATTAAATGGAATNAATCATTTAAATATGCCTTTTATTATGTATTTCGTTTAAACCTATCGAAATAATTGACTGATAAAAGCGACAGCATTTTTCGTCTTTGTTTATGTCTGTTAACACGAATTACAGTTTATCGTCATTTCTCTATGTGTCCTCCTGAAAAACACTTTACTGCAGTGTTGAATTGTTAATTTATGTAGTTCCAGAAGGATATTCAGTTTAAATAGGGGTTTATACAGTAAAAAAGGCCGAGGCACGAGAAATAATTACCAAACTGTTTAATTTTTTTTCGTTTACTTTCATCTCCTCAAAGTTTTGAGAAACATTCTTGAAAACAACATTCCAGGCATTTTGTTTGTTTATTTAGGGTCTGTATTGTTCGTTTGACACCACGCGCTTCTTCTCTTGCATCACATATTGCTAATATAACATATACTTACTTTCTTCGGTGTCCACATGGTCTTAGGAGTCACTTTCATTTTGAACTAGGCCACCGATGACAGGGAGATCGGGGCTTGAATGCTGTTCGGGCGTACTAAGGGTGGTTTTACCAAAATGTTTTTCCACTCTCACTCCATGCACATGCGAGTACACTTAATTTAAATTCAACCTTCTTCCTTACCCCTAGCTCATTAGCATAATTAGTATGCATGTGTATAACCTGAAGTTAGTAAGGCGCATTGCTAAAAAAATTTAGCTTTGAAAACATTTCTGTTTCCGAAACAATCATAAACATGAAGTTGGTAGATGATTGGCGTTGCGATATAATAATACTTGTGCTAACTGCCCAATTCCCTGCAGGGTTTTTTCAGAAATACGTCGTATGCTTTTCCAAAAATTAATGACAAACTGTCGTTCGTGGGAACCAACACTAATAATAAAATTTTCAATTAATCTAGTTACAAGCAAGAATCTGTGTTTTTTAATGTTATTTTACGAAATAACACTTTCGAAATTTTAGACAAATTTTTTGAAACTTTACGATTATACATTTCTTGAAAATCAAATAGATCCTTTAAGAATATCTTTAAAAACGTTCATAAATATCAGATAAAGATACCTACACTTTTTATTTTATATCCATTACTGTTTCCATTCTGTGACTGGATAAAATATTTATTCAAGCCATATATTTTCCACTACCGGCTTGCTAGGCCTGTCATAGCTTCATATTCCTTATAATCTAACTTATGACTAGGACAGATACAACAACCAGTCCCCAGCCGTTAATTCATCAGTGTGAAAGTGTGAAGCCACCTTTTCCCCGGTGATAAATTTTCGCCATGCCGGGAACATAACCCGGGACCCTTAGCTCAGTAGACAAACATGCTACTGACTGAGCTAAGATGTCGGATTAAAGCTGCGTACACTAATAACGGAAAAAATATCCACAGAAAAAACTACTTATATTAGCTTAGGTTTCAATAAAGTGGTTTTATATCCTTTAATAACAAACCCAGAACACGCTAAATTAATATCAACGAAGATGTCATCCTTAAGATTCGCGACAAAAATTGTTCTCCTTTATCACTTTTATCTAAGACCTTCTCTCCTCCCTTCAACTACCACCAAAGTTCTTAAATTTCTTGAGCTGTGGCCTATTACGAATTTAATTTTAAATCTAGAGATGAAAATTATTTTACGTTATTTTGGAGAATAAATGTAATAAAGGCACGCTAGTAGCGGCAGGAATTCATCCCGTCTCGTATCTTATTCTAACGGATCTTGTTGAGTGTGTGAGGCAGAGGAGAGAAACTAATTCAAAAACACCTCTTGTCTCCTTGCCTCCCCCTATGAGGCTCTGAATAAAGAGAATTAACGCCTAGAAAACTTTTTAGGTAAAAACCAACACGTTAAATTAAAAAGCGAAACTATTCACAAACTAAAATTTATCAGAAAATAAACTTTAGGACATTATCTTCTTTATATTGGATCAAAGTTTAAAATTGGAGTAAAATATAATTAATGTTACTCACCAAAACAAGAGTATTAAATATCAATGACCCTCCAATCCAATTCAAACATACTATCTACGGTCTCGGGGAGAGTGTGAATAGCTTTCAATTATTGGGTCCGAGGTTCAATCCCTGCATGTTCTTACATATATAATTATTGTTTCCTAAATTTCTCGAGGAAAGTTTAACAAGATTTCTTAATATTTACTACCCATGTTATTTTACTTTAGATAATATAATTAAGTGTATTTTAGTACTGCCTCTATTTAGCTCCCTCATGCTCAGGGTCACCCTTAGAGGCGTGCAAACAGTGAGGACGCACAGGGCCTCGTGATTTTGGGGGACCCCATTCTTGCTTAGCTGATAGAGTGGATAAAACAAGTTGGGGTGGGACATTTTTGTTTGCGCTCCCTGTATAGACGATCAAGAAAATGTTGTCAGAATGTAAAAACAAATAAAAACATAGTCATGTGGTTCGATCTCTTGAATGAGCGAAGCGAGTTCTCAGTTTTAACTTCCACCGTTTTGCACGTATCTGTATGTGATGGAAATGTCTTACAATAGCTTTTGAATGCATTATCTTATTTAATTCAAACCTTTATAACGATCACGTTTGTTGGGGAATAAAATTGAACGGGGGTTTGGAAATATATCAATCCTTATATGTATAGAAACACGGTTTCTAGCACTAGTTATTGCATTTATTTACCATTTAGGGCATTTCCTGATAGCTTATACAGCTGAAAATTGGTATATTGGTGCAAACTACTGTAATAACACTAAGCGAAAAATTAATATTTTTTAGAGGGAAGAGTGGGGAATAAGACAGATAATTGGGGGTCCAGNACGATCACGTTTGTTGGGGAATAAAATTGAACGGGGGTTTGGAAATATATCAATCCTTATATGTATAGAAACACGGTTTCTAGCACTAGTTATTGCATTTATTTACCATTTAGGGCATTTCCTGATAGCTTATACAGCTGAAAATTGGTATATTGGTGCAAACTACTGTAATAACACTAAGCGAAAAATTAATATTTTTTAGAGGGAAGAGTGGGGAATAAGACAGATAATTGGGGGTCCAGAAAACGAAGTTTGGCCAGGGCATGGCATCTGCTAAGAGCAGCCTTGCTTATCCTGTTCCTTTGGGTTAAGTAGAGTGAAACACTGGTAGCCAATATTGGCTGTATTAATTATGCTCCTTTAGATGAGGTAAAATAATATTACATATTAAAAGAGGACTAATGGGATAGTGGAGATCTTTTAGGATTGCATTCAAGGGAGGACTATTGGGTTAGGGGGATATGTTAGAATTTGAAGTCAAGAGGGAACTATTAAGCTAGGGGAAATATGTTAGGGTTGAAGTCAAGAAAGTACTAAAAGAATGGGAGAGCCCTTGTAGTGATATTGTTTTGGATAACTCTAAAATATATAAAAAGTCATGGATGAAGGTAATTTTTCCTTAAAGTAACATATGTATAGTATCCTTTTATGATTCATCCATGAAGAAACACACGCATTTCAGAAATAATGGGAAAAGGATTACACCACTAAAATATTATATTGATATAAGTTTGGAGATTATTAAGTTAAGTAATATTCAAATATTAGTCTACTTTACCTGCATATATTTTTTCCAAATAGTGTAGAGCCCACTGCTTTAAAATGCAGTTAAAGTCGATTGAGAATGTAGTTTCTTTATTCTGTTCCTTAGTTTAAGTCACATTAAAATTTCTTATTGATGGCATTATACTCTAAAAGTGAAAATACATATTTCATATTTTATAATAGTAAATATAAATTAATTTATTTGAAACAATCTGTTTAAAGAGTTATGTTTTCTAACGTGGTAGAACTAATGCCCTTCTATTAAGAGGCCTCATTCGTGAAGATTTGCACAGATCTCTAAGATCGACAAGATCAATTCCAGGCTATCACAAAATGTAGCACTGTAAAATTGGGTTTGTCCTAAGTTAATAGTCTGGTCGTTTTGTTTTTCTTAAAACTAAGTTTGGAGCTAACCGCTAATAGCGGGAACACTTGCAAAGCGTACAGCAATGTTATCACAAGCGCTAACTAATGGAAACAACCAGCAAATCTCATCCAGTCGTTCCGTTGTTTATTAAAGCCCAGGGAAGTAGGAGCTCACTCAATGGTACATAAACAGTTAGCAATTTAACTTCCCGACCTCTTTTCCACCATGCATATCCTCAATATGGGTCGCAATGAGCTGATCAAGTACACTCACTTGAATAATATTTGTTGTGTATTACTGTTCTTAACGTGAACTAGGGCAACCATAGTATATATATACGACTTACAAACTAAGTCAATTTATAAAAGAAGTATTTAAAAAGAGACAGTATCCACTATTTTAATGTTTAATATTTAGAAAGTTTAACAAATACAACATTTTTTACTTAAGGTGGAGCGTATAACCCGAACGGGTAGTAAGACGTGGTGCTAAATATTATTATTATTACTTAAGGTGGGATGTAAGGGTACGCGGCCGGAGGAAGGCCATTGTTTTCGGAGTTTTTTTAAACAATTTTTCTGGTCAAAATATAGCAAATAATTATATAGTAGAAGTATAGAGTTTAATTTTACATATATTGTGATGTCAACAGTTCTTGATTATCTGTCAAGAATGTTACGAAATTTAATGACAAATTTTTCCCTTCATTTAATATGTTTGTTACTTAATGCCACTATACTCATGACAAATATTCAACAACAGTAGGTATCACCATGTGAAGAAAATTAACTTCTATGTTTCTACTGAAGCCAAATATTTTTGCGATAAAAAAAAATGCATAAGCAATAGCCTTTTCTTAAGCCTATTCCGTCCCACCTTAAAGGGGCATAAAGGTGAGAATATTTCCAGTGGAATTTTATTTTTGACACAAAATATATAGAAGTCTAAGAGGGTATAACCTATTATATTCAGAGTAAAATTTTGGTTTAGCAGCTGTTGTTTGTGGATATATTGAAAATTATAAAAAAGGAACATTCTTATGATCAATTTCAAATCACTGTTGAATTATATATTTTTTGATCAACTCTTATTATTTTATCATCCGCTAGCATATTTATTGGTTATTTATTACTTGGTGTTCTGTTTTATGACTGGTTCATTCCTTTTGTCAGTTAATTTAGACCGCCAATGCCCCCTATCCTCTGCCCGCTCCTTGAGCTCTCAAAATTTTCTTCTTTCTTTCAAGTCTTCCAATATTTGAATCCTTCTTCTTCCTAAGCTACTCTTTCTCTCAACCTTTCCTTGTATGATGTCGTGCAGAAGAGTATATTATAGAAGATAAATGATTACGGAAGACTATTATTCAAATTAGTTTATAGTTTTTATAAAATAAAGCATTAAAGGCCACTGGTGCTGAATTAAGTTATTTCTTATAGTTGCAAATTATAAAATAAAACAGTCAAGTATCTTGTGGAAATACAATAAACATCTAGAGTCTTAAATGTTCATACATTTTATAATACAGAATGCATATCTGTAACTATCATATTTATAAGATGATTGCTAGATGATTGACACTAAGAATCAACTATTTTGGAGATCTATTATCAAACCCAGATTTTCATTTTTAAATTTAAATTTGAATTAAAAAAAATTCATTTTTCATGGTTTGACGATATATAAGTGATATTTCTCAAAATGATTCCTCCAACCCCACGTTCTCAGGCAGCAACCGCAGACCAACTATTAGGCATTATTCTCCAGGAAACAATGCTGATTTTCTTCAGACCTAATTCGCAGACCTCTGAAAGCGATGTTGACTATTTCCAGTACGGCATACAAAACTCCTGCATATTAAGAAGTATTTTTCACATTTTAAGAGTGTTTTTTTTTATCAATGACTGCTTTTGGTTATAAAACTGATTTTATTGAAATTATTTAATTTACAAAAAACTTGGTTA
>CABFOW010002377.1:0-29839 GCA_902141385.1 Timema californicum
CAGGCCTCCACCGTGGTTCGGATCCCACGTTAAACTGTAGGTCCTCCATTTCATCTCACAACCACCCTACCATTACACATTATCGTAAGTGCGTATAACCCGAGCGGGTAGTAAGACGCGGTGCTAATAATAAGAAGGTATGTGAGATCTAAGAGTAGTGTGGCACCTTATCTGCCAAGTTCAAAGGGGAGAAGTAACCCCAAGCGAAGATGTGTTAGAGACGTTGTTTTTACTCTTGTGTTTACCTATTCCTCAAGCGCAAGGATGTGTAGAACTCTGTCCGCGGGCCATTTATGATCCGCGAAACAATGTTTTGTGACCCCGACAGTATTTTACAATTCATTATTTTACTAAAAAACAAACCATGGGAGAATTATCTCTCTTAAAGATTTTCTCAGATTATGAAAGATCTAATTTTAATTGTATTTATAAATTATGAATTCAAAGGTCTTAGATGTACCCATTCGTTCACCCTGTAAGGTAAAAAGTTAAATTTGAATTATTATTATTATTATTATTATTATTATTATACTATAATATACAGTCTTTTCGACACCTTAGCTCAGTCGATAGTTTGTTTGTCTACTGAGTTGAGGGATCCGGGCTCGATTCCTGGCATGACTGAACATTTATCTTTAGTAAAATGTTGGTTTACCCCTTCACAGTGATAAATTAACCTCAGGGGACTGGATGTTGTGCCTGTCCTAGTCTTAAGTTATATTATAAGGCATATAAAGCTATGACAGGCCTAGCGGGCTGGTAGTAGAAAATATATTACTTCAATAAATAAATGGCAAGGAACTCCGCACGGACTTTCTCGCTCTATTGTTTAAAATTGGAGATATTTACTCAAAACTCGTAATAATATATGTAAAACGAATTAATATACACCAGCAAACCCAAGCATAAATTGCACTATATTTATGTAAAACATTTTTGTGAGTCCCGGTTTTAAACTTTATAATTTTGTTTTTAAAGAGTTAATGTCTTCATTTGTATGTTTGGACCGATAAAAAAAGATCAATGTTGGGTCCACAAGGGTCAACACTTCGTATTAAAATTTCTACTTCAGGTTAAAATGTTCGACATTTTATTAGGGGTTGCAAATCTTCATGCCATCGCATTGCTATTATATTCCTCATATATGAATTTTGACCAATACAAAATGTAAATATTGGCTATTGAGTCTAAAATCAATATAGATCATTGTTGTACAAATATTTCTCCTAAGTAGTTTAAGGAAAAACAACATAAACTTTTAGAGACTTGCTTATATTTAATTACTCTTATGATATTGGAGAATTATAGCGTTAAAACTTAAGTAGTATTTCTTTAAACTAAAGTTCACAAAATTGTATTAATATATTTGCCAATTCTCAGAAACTGTTGGATTTATAAAAATATATTCCATATAAAAGTTTTTATTTTTAATAGTACTACAATATTGCAATGATAAGTTATTTAGTATCTCAAATAGTTGCGGAGATACGGAAGTTTCTGCTTCTTTAAAGTACCCTAACATTCATTTTCATGGTAAAATGACAATAGCCAGTTTATTTATAAACTTAATCAACGCCAAGATACGAATTTTAATCCAAATCGTTAGAGCCAATTTTGAGAAAATCGACTTTTTATCTTTTTGCCCTTCAGTAAACTACCCTTAATTTTAGGGTTAGATATATAATTCCAAAAGTACCTCGGGGCAACCCTATGAAAACCCTAGATACCAAATTTTAGCCCGATCGGTAAAATAGTTTAGACTGGTTTAGTTGGAGAGACAGACAGACAGACAGACCGAAAGTCAAAAACCACTTTTTCGGATTTGGGGGGTCATTAAACGTCGAGATTCATCAACATCTCAAGTTAAATTTTTTGACGGTCACAATACTTTTTCTACCTGTAAGATAGCGAGAAAGTAAAAATTGACCCAGGCTGGAAACAGTAATTGATATAGGCCTGTGTACTGTAACATGTGAGATCCACTTCAGTGGTGGTCAAGAGACAAAAAAATTAATCTACATAAATATACGTTCCATTTGACTTTGTTCCTAAGTTATAGTAAATGATCGTGATATGTTTACGACCTGAACAGGTAGTAAGACGCGGCGATAGAAACACGCTAGTAGAGTAGGGCTGAGGAGGGTATTGAGAGAAATGTAAACGCATTTTCGTGAAGGAAGAACTGTAAATCATCTAGTAAATGCCATCCTCAATACTCCCGGCCGGAATTCGAACCAAGACCTCCCCGCCACCGGTAAAACCATGCGTCCATATATTTATGAGGACACAGACAACAGCTCGGGAGGACAAGGTTTGATGGCTTCTAGTCCTCGATGAATAATTCAGTAATATATTTTTGCGTATAACCCGAACGGGTAGTAAGACGCGGTGCTAATAATAATAATAGTAATATATTTTGAGATAAAGAGTTAAAAGGTACTAATATTTCTACTGTAATTGTCATAAATATATCATTTGTTCCACAAATGTCTGAACATTGTCTAAAAATAATCCTGTTCCGTTAGTTATAGTTCTTATTTTATTTAATCGACCTGGTATTCCGTCAACTTTGATTCCTAATTGAAATTAATACCTAGGTTTTTTAGTAGCGTGCGAGAGAGTGCGATTGTTATGTCTGATATCAAAACACGAACTGGTACTAATCACTGAAACTTGTTACCTTATTTGTAGATATCATCTCTGAAATATATCGCGCCATTGCGTTGGAGATTCAAACTAAATACGAAACATACATATTTTTAAAAAGTGGATTTAATTTTGTGTTTTGAAATAATAGATGTATTAATAATCTACTGAATTTGATAATATGCTCATAAAATTCCTTTACACTTTCACTTTAGGTGTTTTTACTTTTCCTCATTATTGGTCCTGACCCGCTTCGGTGGTTTCATCGTCTAATCTGTCACTATCGCAATAGACTAGAATGCCGATGACGGAAAGGTCGGGGTTTGAGTCCCGGTCTGGTGTATTGAGGGTTGTTTTCCCTAAAAGGTTTCCCTCTCTCTCTCTCTCCGCGAAAATGCGGATACACTTCATATAAATTAAACCTTCCTTACTCCTTATCCATAAGCGTAATTAGTACATAGGCGTATAACCCGAATGAATAGTATTAAGCGGTGTTAAAAAATAGGTCCGGGCTAACCGCATATTATACTACTATAAATCCACATGTATCACTCACGGACATTAATGTTTACCCACTTCCAGATGAGATAGAAACTTGAAATTTGGCAAACTTATTGCTCCTAGCCTGTAACCGACGAGAAAATTCCAAAAAGTTAAAAAAAAAAATTTAATACCAGAAAATATTTTTAAATGTCGGAGCAACTTTAAAGTCGGTGCGGATCTTTCTTTGGAGGTCTCTTGTGGTTAAACGGTAAGACCTATCAAAAAACGGCGCTGGAATTACATTAGTTTACATCCACTTGAAAAGAAAACTCACCCGGGGTTTGGGGGCGGAGCCCCCAACGAGCGAAGCGTGTGTGTGTATACACACACACACACACACACACACCCATAGCTACTTACTTTAATCGAGTAGATTAGAAGGGTAGAATTCAGAGAAAATATACCCGCATTTTCTGCATGAAGGTAAAATAATAAATCATTTAGGAAAATAAAAACTTCAGTCTACCCGGCAGGGATTCGACTCCTGACCTTGTCATCGCCGACGAATCAAACTAGACTATCTTGAAATTTAACCCACGCAAGATTATTTTAGTATTTATTTATTTTGTTATATTTTTATTTATAAATGTCTGTAAGCGTTAAATGAGGGATTCGTTTTACTAACCAATAAGTTGAACAATATTATTCCTGGAAGGCAGTTGTTGTCCTGTGATTGACCCCAAGGATTGATTCTGTGTTGTATGGGCGTATATTGTTCCAAGTGAAGGGGACAAATATGTGACCCGTCATTCAGTAACTAGACCCGCAGACCAGAAAGTCTTTTGGACGTAGAGGAAGAGGAGTGACTGCAGAAAGACTCGAGGAAGATGCTACTGAAGGGACTTTGGTCACCGACCGATTTTTGAAAATCTCGTTTCAAACTACAATATTACTATTCTTATTATTATTATTCGCACCGCGTCTTACTACCCGTTCGGGCTATACGTGCTTATGCTAATGTGTAATGGTAGGGTGATTGTGAGAGGAAATGGAGGACCTACAGTTTAACGTGGGATCCGAACCACGGTGGAGGCCTGGCATTCCCCACATTCACAAGTTGTGATTAATACACGTCTTGTCAGAGGTGAAGGAAGGGTTTGGCAATCAGATAAATCTGTGCCGGGACCGAGGATTGAACACAAGTCCAACACCTTACCTCTATACCGCCAGGTCACCCTCGTGATTTCAGGATGAACATCAGGGTCATAAATTGTAACACGAAATAGGGAATACAAATATATTCAATATTCGCCTGTCTTCAGACTTTATAGCTGCTTTGTATACTCTACGACAAGGGTCGGCAAACGGTCACCCTGTGTACTCTACGACAAGGGTCGGCAAACGGTCACCCTGTGTACTCTACAGACAAGGGTCGGCAAACGGTCACCCTGTATACTCTACGACAGGGGTCGGCAAACGGTCGATCTCGCAGCAATTTTTCAATCGCTCGCATAATAAAACTAAATCGTCACGAAGAGGCAAGCTTACCTTGCATTATTCCACTATGGTACATTTATAAGATAGGGTCATAGTATAATTTATTCATTTAACCTCTTTATTTATTCTGGCGAAGTTAAGGTGGTGCACCTTGTCTTATGATTAGCCACTTAAATGAAATAGATCTTAAAAACTAATACCCGCCTCGGTGGCGTAGTTGGCTAACGCAGTCGTGTTGACTGCTGAGGACGGGGAGATCGAGGTTCGAATCTCGGTCGGGTGAACTGGGGGTGGTTTTTCCTAAATGGTTTTCCACTCTCCCTCCACGCAAATTCGGGTTAACTTCCTCTAATTCAACCTTTCCAATTGCTAATCCATTAGCGTAATTAGTACTTAAAGCGTATAACCCGAACGGGTAGTAAGACGCGGTGCTAAATAATAATAATAATAATAAATAATTAAAAACTAATCAGTCAAGGTAAGGCTGCTACCTTTCATGTGCACATTTTATTTATTTTATATAAAGACAGGGACGTGAGTTTTGGCTTTAAGAAATAAATACTGGATATGTATATAAATTAAAAGTAGAGTGGAAAGACGAAGGGTGATCGAGGAACTTTTGATAAATGTAAAAATTTATCGGGACCCAAAAATGTTTACCGACCCCTGACTCTACAATATATTTTTTATGAAGAGCTGTAAGCCAAGGAGCACAACATTATTTAGGCCATGGCCACGAAAGGGGTTAGCTATTGGCCAAAGTTTGAGAAACATTTCTCTAAGATAACTCCACACAGTGAGTCCTAATTACAGAGGGATTCCCGGGAGAGTGATGTCTGGAGAGAAGAGGACAGAGTAGGAGAAAGAATAGATAGAAAGGCGGGTAAGAAAAAGCCCTTTCCGAGTGTTTGCCAAGGGGTGGGGTGGGGGTGTTAAAAGTAAGTAATTTGAGAGGACAGATAACAAGTTATTACGCCCAACAAATATAACAGAATTTAAGGGGAAAACTACTGGCTTCATCACAAGATAAAATTTATTTATATCAAATAAAATATATATTTTTTGAAATTAATAAGTAAATCGGCTACTTCTTTAGTTTGAATACACACAGACAGAGAAATTACATCTACACAGCGGGATGGGGATCTTTGTCTCGGCACCTCTTCGTTCTCCCACTGGGACACCCACGCTGTCGCTGGTCTTGGATCAAACATCACTGACCTGAGCCAACACACCTGGGTTCAACTCTCGTTAATGGTAGTACATCTTAATGAATACAAGGGGACGAAACAACTGATTCAAAATAAACAATTTAATTTGGGAAATGGGAGTGGGGGGACTTAACAGACTTATTTTTTTGGTAGAGTAAAATATAATAATATGATAAATATAACTTAAGGCTGGGGACAGACTTAAGGTAGGACTCCCTCGGTGCACTTTGCGTCTGTGACCAGAGTGTGCGTCCAGCGTCTCTACATTGCGTCTGCGACTAGCGACCGGACTGGTTTCCATAGTTATGTATCCAGTTTCTTCGAGGCGACCGCGACCGGCGACCAGTGTGTGCGTCCAGCGTCTCTACATTGCGTCTGCGACTAGCGACCGGACTGATTTCCATAGTTATTTTACCAGTTTCTTTGAGGCGACTGCGACTGGCGACCAGTGTGTGCGTCCAGCGTCTCTACATTGCTTCTGCGACTAGCGACCGGACTGGTTTCCATAGTCTGTTATGTATCCAGTTCCTTCGAGGCGACCGCGACTGGCGACCAGAGTGCGCGTCCAGCGTCTCTACATTGCGTCTGCGACTAGCGACTGGACTGATTTCCATAGTTATGTTACCAGTTTCTTCGAGGCGACTGCGACTGGCGACCAGAGTGTGCGTCCAGCGTCTCTACATTGCGTCTGCGACCAGCGACCGGACTGATTCCCACAGTTAGGTTACCAGTTTCTTTGAGGCGACCGCGACTGGCGACCAGAGTGTGCGTCCAGCGTCTCTACATTGCGTCTGCGACCAGCGACCGGACTGATTTCCATAGTTATGTTACCAGTTCCTTCGAGGCGACCGCGACTGGCGACCAGAGTGTGCGTCCAGCGTCTCTACATTGCGTCTGCGACTAGCGACCGGACTGGTTTCCATAGTCTGTTATGTATCCAGTTCCTTCGAGGCGACTGCGACTGACGACCAGAGTGTGCGTCCAGCGTCTCTACATTGCGTCTGCGACCACATTGCTTCGACAGCACCAACGAGCGAGCTTATGTTTTAGTAGAGTTGTATTTAGTTTTATTGGGCCGGTTTTGAAACTGGTCCAATATTTCTCTATAGAAGAGGACGAAACTTTAATCGAAGAGGTGGGCAAGGCACCCCTCAACTTATGACATATCCTCGCCAGTGTACCGAAACCAACATGTGAAGGACAACACATGGAAAAAATATCTTAGGAATAGTTGGTCGATCAAGTTAGTACTTTTTTTTTAAACCCAATTTACAACCTAACAATTTCAATCCACGAATGGTGACCGAGGCACTGTACCCCGCGTCTGCGACTCACTAATCCACGTCTGCGGTCGCAGACGTGAGACGCGAGTCGCGCCGAAGGAATCCGAACGCTGCGAACAGAACGCAAGCAAAGCTGGCCGCTAAGGGGTGTTCGCTGGCGGATCAAATGCACCGACCCCGGGCCCTGTCAGTAGGAAAATGTCGACTATGAGGGAAGATGATCTACTGCTCGCTCTTGCTGTGTCAATTCATCTGACAAAGAAGCAAGTTAGGAACTATGAGGTACACCCTCTTTGGATAGTTTCATACTTTGTTAATCAAACTACGGAACTATGAGGTACACCCTCTTTGGATAGTTTCATACTTTGTTAACCAAACTACGGAACTATGAGGTACACCCTCTTTGGATAGTTTCATACTTTGTTAATCAAACTACGGAACTATGAGGTACACCCTCTATGGATAGTTTCATACTTTGTTAATCAAACTACGGAACTATGAGGTACACCCTCTATGGATAGTTTCATACTTTGTTAATCAAACTACGGAACTATGAGGTACACCCTCTATGGATAGTTTCATACTTTGTTAATCAAACTACGGAACTATGAGGTACACCCTCTATGGATAGTTTCATACTTTGTTAATCAAACTACGGAACTATGAGGTACACCCTCTATGGATAGTTTCATACTTTGTTAATCAAACTACGGAACTATGAGGTACACCCTCTATGGATAGTTTCATACTTTGTTAATCAAACTACGGAACTATGAGGTACACCCTCTATGGATAGTTTCATACTTTGTTAATCAAACTACGGAACTATGAGGTACACCCTCTATGGATAGTTTCATACTTTGTTAATCAAACTACGGAACTATGAGGTACACCCTCTATGGATAGTTTCATACTTTGTTAATCAAACTACGGAACTATGAGGTACACCCTCTATGGATAGTTTCATACTTTGTTAATCAAACTACGGAACTATGAGGTACACCCTCTATGGATAGTTTGATACTTCGTTAATCAAACTACGCGAACATCCAGGCAGAATACTTTAGAACTAGTGCACGGAGCTTTGATTTGCTGTTTTAAAGTAAACATAAATATTGAAAAACAGTCTTATAAAACAGCAGCATATACCTCCATCAATAGTTTCACCTCGACATCCCTGTCTGCATAGTTTGTGTGTTTTAAACAATTCTCTGTTAAACATGGCCGAGGTAACATGGCTTGGAAACTGGAAAGAGACTGCGATACGGGGGTTAGTCTGATGGGTTAGTTTTAGAATACATTAAAAAAGAACACATTTTCAGTATTTTTTTACTTTTTAAATCAGGTGACCTGGTGTTCTAGGGGTAAGGTGTCGGACTTCTGTGTTGTGGATTCGGGGTTCAATCCTCGGTTCCGGTACAGATTTATCTGATTACCAAACCCTTCCTTCATCTCTGACCTCTGACAAGACGTGTATTAATCACAACTTGTGAATGTGTGGAATGAAAATCCTCCGCCGTGGTTCGGATTCCACGTTAAACTGTAGGTCCTCCATTTCATCTCGCAATCACCCTACCATCACACATTAGCTTAAGTACGTATAACCCTAACGGGTAGTAAGACGCGGTGCTAATAATAATAATAATAATTTTTAAATCATCAAAAATATTTTTACTACTACAATATAAATTTAAAAATATGTATATATTTTTTCTCTTATCTCTTTTGTAAAATCTCACTACCCCCGTAAAAGTGGTTTTCATGAGGTACCCAATAACTTGAAAATGTCTGTTCTTTTCACAAGCTTTCGAAATACACCCACTAGTAAAGATAAAATGGTATCTCAACTCCTCAAATAAAGTTTTATTGCTATAAAAAATTACCAAATGTTGCATGGAAAATGTCGACTCACGCGGCTTACCAAGAATGTTTGGGCAATTTTCCTAATTTATTGGTCGTTGAGAATTTTTGAAAGGGATGGAAAATAGTTTAATAGGGAGGAAGGGTGGAGGGGTATATAGTGCGAATTAATTCACTTGACACAAAACATCGACTCAATCTTTATTTCACGGTCGCATTGTCCGAATATTATTAACTTTTAGCACCGCGTCTTAGTACCCGTTTGGTTCATACGAGTATGCAATAATTACTCTAATGATTTTTAGGGAATAGGAAGGTTATATTTCAAGGAAGTGTATCCGCATTTGCGTGGAAGGAGAGTGGAAAACCATTCAGGAAAAAACCTTAGCACACCCTACCGAGATTCGAACCTTGATATCCCCGTCACCGGCAGTCTAGTCTATTGCAAAAGTAGCGCCTTAGACCATGCGGCCACTGAAGGATATTTCTATATACTTAAAATAGTGCCATTGTGTATCCTGTGCAATAACTAAGGCACCCTTAAGTCAGAATTTTAAAATTTTGATTTGATTTCTACTTTCTATTTATCCTCGTGTGTTCCAAGATTGATCAAAAATGACTTTAAATACTATAGCATAGCATTAGCATTAGCATGGCGAGAAAAAAAAATTCATGTGTAGGAAAATATCATCCCTAGTGCACCAGTCTTAGATTTTAAGTTCGGTAGCCGAATCATTGTTGAAATGCTAGTCATAACTCCCTAGACTGCTTGACCACTGAAGTATAATAAATTGATTTTCATTGTTATTCAAACTGTTAAAATATCACTTAAAAAAAAAAGTGAAATGAAGATTGAAGTATGTGAAGCAAAGTCAAAGATGAGGTTTTTGTTTGTGTCTCATAACATTTTCAAAATAAATATTTCGACTTGAACTTTCTGAACCGTTTGATTATATTAGCACACGACTTATAAATCTAGAACAGACAAAACAACCGCCCCCCCCCTCCCCGGGCCGTTATTTCATCACTGTGAAAGGGGAAACAAAGAGAAATGTTCAGAGGGGAAAAGGGGGGGGACCACACTATATTCTTCTATACTGACATATGAATGTATCCATGCCTACGTCACAAATAGCTGGGCTAGCTGTTGGTGTTTTAAACATTGCTCATGCTAAAATAATTAAAATAAAATATTATTATTATTATTATTATTATTATTAGCACCGCGTCTTACTACCCGTTCGGGTTATACGCACTCACGCTAATGTGTAATGGTAGGGTGATTGTGAGATGAAATGGAGGACCTACAGTTTAACGTGGGATCCGAACCACGGTGGAGGCCTGTCATTCCCCACATTCACAAGATGTCTTGTCGGAGGTGAAGGAAGGGTTTGGTAATCAGATAAATCTGTGCCGGGACCGAGGATTGAACCCCGGCCGCCTAAAAATAAAATAAACCAAATAATTCAGTCTGCAATAACACATTCATTTGAAAGATTTTTACATAATTTTTTGAACTAAAACTTTGACATTCGTAAATTTTGGAAAAATATTACACCAGAATTATTGCATCAGAATTATTGCATCAGAAAGACGCTTTCGAAAGAAATAACAACAGTAAGGTTCACATAAAAATTGCATTAGACTGGCCGTAGCGAATTTAAGAAAGAAATCTCGATAGCAAAATTTAAGTCTTATAATTCAAATTTCATAAACATGTAACATGTCACATTGTGAAATGCTTATGTAATGTAATGTAGTTAATTTACCAATGTTCAGGTTTGGCACAAGCGACGACTCACTATGGACGAGAAGAAGATTAACATTTCCATCATATTTATTTTGAAATAATTTCAAATTGTTTACGTCGGTGGTCTTGGGGTAAAGGGATGACCTCAGGACTTCTTGTCAGTGGGTTCAAACCCAGCCGAGGTTGACAGATTTTTCTTGAGCGATAAAAATCCGTAGCACAACTTCCTTCGGAGGGTAATTAAAGCCGTCGGTCCTATGTAGATTGTGGCATGTAAAATAATTCCTGGAAGGTATGTGAAAATACCTTACTCGAAAAAATTGGTACATCCTTTCGCACTCACTCATAGAAATTAATTAGAATATTAGAAAAATTGGTACATCCTTTTGCGCTCGCTCATATAAATTCATTGTGGAAGACAACAGGTAAATACCACACTTCCTTAACTCCCGTATTATATAGGATTTCCACCAGATGGCGCGGGTAGTACTAAACAAACAGAAGGACTAAGTGCATGCCCAACTCCGGATGGGTCGAAATTACATCAAATAAATCTCCGGGTTGTTGAGTTAAGTAGGAGAGTTACAATTTATGTCGATTGCGAGATTATACAGGGTGGCCCACGGAAAAGTAGCCCGCCTCCTATATCCAGCGGGCTCCTTACTCTGAATTGGAGGAGGTCAATCTCCTTCCACCCATATTGAGACATGAAGAATGAGTAAATAAAATTTTAGACAAGCAGTTCACTTGCTCTTTCTTCATGTCACAATATGAGTGGGAGGGAATTGACCTCCTCCAATTCAGAATGAGGCGCCTGCGGGATATAGGATGCGGGCTACTTTTCTGTGGGCCACCCTGTATAATTAAGTGGGAAACGGAGATACTCTTCATCTACCCTGTCAGGTAGCAAACTTACTTTAGATCAGGCCATTATGGTATAGCTTATAATATAGGTCCATAGTATATATGTTATTATTAGCACCGCGTCTTACTACCCGTTCGGGTTATACGCACTTACGCTAATGTGTAATGGTAGGGTGATTGTGAGATGAAATGGAGGACCTACAGTTTAACGTGGGATCCGAACCATGGTGGAGGCCTGTCATTCCTCACATTCACAAGATGTCTTGTCAGAGGTGAAGGAAGGGTTTGGTAATCAGATAAATCTGTGCCGGGACCGAGGATTGAACCCCGGCCGCCAGCACAGAAGTCTGACACCTTACCCCTAGACCGCCAGGTCACCGTCTATAGTATAATCAGTCAAGATGAGTGTACATCCGCACTTTCGTAATATACATCCAAGATCCGTAGAAACTACGGCAGATCTGTTTATGTTGGCATCTCTGATAGCATAGTTTTATTTTTCATTCTATGCCTTAGAAGTGGGAATGTTAATTTTAATTAAATAATGGTATTGGTTTAAAAAAAATCGGTAAAGGGGTAAAAATGCCCCCTGGATTTTCTTCCTTTCTTGACTACGTTTCTTGGAAGGAAGAATGTCCACTTTGTAAATTTTTTTTCTTCGTGAAAAGACTGGAGCACTTACTTCAAATTTACCCTGTCCTCATTCCTCATTCTTGATCTATATAGTTATCTTGTCTGATTGCACTTCCTCTAGTGTTAATAACATAAATAACATTAATTCAGTGGCGCAACGCGATGTTTGTATGTTTCAGGTTGTATGCTGTACGCGTGTGGTGTGGGCTATTTCGGCCTCCTGTCCATAGTGATCCTCTCGGCCATCGCGGTGGAGAGATACATGGTGATAACAGCTAAACCACTCTCTGGAAGCTGGAAGATGACGCAATACGGAGCCAGGAAGGTAAGACGCAGCACAGAGTTAAGAAGGTAAAGCTCAGTTCGGGGCCAGGAAGATAAGGTATGTTCACTATGGGGTCAAGGAGGTAAGGCGCATAGTCTTAAGACGTTACTCTCGCAGTAGACTAGACATTCGTACTGCGCCTTAGACTATGCGACCATCGAATCGGATAGCAACAATTCGATGGGAGGATAATGTGAGCACTCGCCAGCTGGGCAAGGGGTAGTGTGGGGCCAGCTAGATAAGGCGCAGTACGGGGCCAGATAGGTAAGGCACAGCATGGGGCCAGCTAGATAAGGCGCAGTACGGGGCCAGATAGGTAAGGCACAGTACGGGGCCAGATAGGTAAGGCACAGTACGGGGCCAGATAGGTAAGGAGCAGTACGGGGCCAGCTAGATAAGGCGCAGTACGGGGCCAGATAGGTAAGGCACAGTACGGGGCCAGATAGGTAAGGCACAGTACGGGGCCAGATAGGTAAGGAGCAGTACGGGGCCAGCTAGATAAGGCGCAGTACGGGGCCAGATAGGTAAGGCACAGTACGGGGCCAGCTAGATAAGGCGCAGTACGGGGCCAGCTAGATAAGGCGCAGTACGGGGCCAGATAGGTAAGGCACAGCACGGGGCCAGCTAGATAAGGCGCAGTACGGGGCCATATAGGTAAGGCGCAGCATGGGGCCAGCTAGATAAGGTAGCCCTTTCGCAGACGGCCTAGCTTGGCATTACTGTCAAGGTGGATGCCCTGAGTCGGGCTACAAAATCATACACCTGTAGCATTCTACAGGCTCATTTCATCAGGTTATAAGTTCATTCGCGAGGTTAAGAGTCATGACAATGACTCGGTACTCAAACAACAAATCAGCCCTTTCACAGATGACCTATCTTGGCATTACAGTCAAGGTGGATATTCTGTGTCGGGCAACAGCCGAACGGCGGCGGCAGCTAGATAAGGCGCAGTACGGGGCCAGATAGGTAAGGCACAGTACGGGGCCAGATAGATAAGGCACAGTACGGGGCCAGATAGGTAAGGCGCAGCACAGGACTAAAGCAGATACTTTTATTTGACTTTTTCTCCTGCTTTCCGGAAAGTGTGTTCGAACTATCCAGAATTTTTCACCACCGGTGTTCAATCAAAATGGGTTCTACTGTATATGCAATATTAAACTAAAAAGTACTTTGTTCACAATTTTATCTTTCTATAACTGGCCACGAAAATAAATGAATCGATTTTTTATAACTTATCGATAAAGAACAATACAGTTCCATAATAAAATGTTTTTATTATTTTGTAAACACATGTGCATGGACACGACCGAAGATACATGACGTCATCAACCGCCTTCATTTGCTCTGGTCCGCCATATTCATTTGTGAAGAGAATGCGGCCATTTATATGTTCTCGTTTATAAAGCATTTTTAAGAAGACGCCGCTTCCACAAAAAATAAAAATCCAAAAGTTATTTTGATAAGCTAAGGTGGGAATGTAGGGGAAGCGAGAAAAGGCCAATTTTTTTGCAGTTTTTATGGAAAAACTTTTTTTGGCCAAAATAAATCAAATATTTCTCCAGTACAAACATATAGTTTAATTTTCTTCACACGGTGACCTCAAAATTGATTAAGTATCTACCAAGGGTGTCCTGGAATTTAATGACAACTTTTTCTCTTAATTTAAAAAGTTTCTTATCTAATGCCGCCATGTTCATGTCAGATATTCAACAACTGTTGATATCACCATGTGAAGAAAACTAAACTATATGTTTCTGCTGAAACAATATATAGTTTTTTTTTTTGCCAATATGATGACTTGCTATAAAAACTGCAAAACCACGGGACTTTTTTTACGTCCCCTTCCACCCCCCCTTAAAGATTAATTAATGTAAAAACGGTTAAAATAAAAACACAATTAAAAACAAATGGTTTGTTGTGAAAGTTTTGGCCGCCATAAGTCTTGCAGATATTAATATGGTTTGGCGAGTGGTTTCATGAGTTGATCGATCTGGTGACTTTGGGCAGCTGGTTGGGAGGCTTAGGTAATACATCTCGAACAAGAAGTATCTTCGTGGTGCGGGTTTTTATGTTCAAACTAACTAACTCGAAAGTTCATGGTCACCTGAACGTAAGCTCGCCATTCAACCCCATCTTGAGACACCTCCATCCAACCCCCTTCCAATACATTATCGCATTAGCTTAATTTCTTACTTGGTCTAGGGGTAAGGTGTCAGACTTCTATGCTGGCGGCCGGGGTTCAATCCTCGGTCCCGGCACAGATTTATCTGATTACTAAACCCTTCCTTCACCTCTGACAAGACATCTTGTGAATGTGGGGAATGCCAGGCCTCCGCCGTGGTTCGGATTCCACGTTAAACTGTAGGTCCTCCATTTCATCTCACAATCACCCTACCATTACACATTATCGTAAGTGCGTATAACCCGAACGGGTAGTAAGACGCGGTGCTAATAATAATAATAATAATCATAATAATGGGTTATGAATTGGGAAGGTTGAAAATAGAAGAAGTGGACCCGCATCTGCGTGGAGGAAGAGTGGAAAACCATTTAGGGAAAACCACCCATAGTTCCAACCCGAGTGAGATTTGAACCTCGATCTCCCCGTCCTCGTCAGTCTAGCTCAACATGAAACCAGCGCGTTAGCAAAATACGCCACCGAGGCGGATGCTCACATTATCCTCCCATCGAATTGTTGCTATCCGTTTCGGTGGTCGCATAGTCTAAGACGTTTCTCTAGCAGTGGACTAGACAGCAGATGACTGGGAGATCAAGGCTCGTGTCCTGGTTGAGTGTACTGAGGGTGATTTAAAAAAAAATGGTTTTCCACTATTCCTCCACGCAAATGCGGTAATACTTCCTCTAAATATAACCTTCCTAATTGCTAACAACATTGGCGTAATTAGTAAATAAGCGTATAACCAGAACGGATAGTACGACGCGGTGCTAAAACGAAGAAAAGACTTCTTGCTCTATCAAGGGTTCTCATATCTTCAGGTTTCCCAACTAAAATGTTGTGTACACGCCTGGCATCGCCCATACATCCTCCCACTGATGCCCGCACGCCTTGATTATCCCTCATATGTTTGAGGATACATACAATTCATCAAGCACTATATACATATAATTTAAAAAAATCCATTCTACTATTTGCTCACCTTTCTTAGGCCAAAATAGATTGTACAGTACTTTGTTTTCAAAAACTCTCAGTTTACTCTTGATATGCCTGAAGTCCGACACTGTATCACAGTCGGTAACGTGTTTGTCTTCTGAGATAAGGGTCCCGGTTTCGATTTTCGGCATGGCCGAAAAATTTATCATTGGTTGAAATATGGGTTTATCGTTTCACATTGATGCAGTAATCGCCGGGGGTCTTGTTGTGTGTCTGTTCTAGATTTAAGTTAGTTTGTAAGTCTTCTATTGATATAATCAGTCGGTTCAGAAAGTGCACGTAAAATACCTCAAATAAATAAAAAAATCATAAAGAGAGTCTCACAGATTGAGGGGGACTGTGCTTCACATCCGTAGGGTTATAATTTGTTCTACTCGAAAAATTAGTACAAATAAAACATATGCATGTTAAAAAACATGAAAAAAAATAAAAAATATAAATTGTATTATATTTATTCAATTTATTTGCGGTCAAGGGAATAATGTAGAAAAGATCACGTCGATACGTTTTTTGGTTCTGGTGTAATCTTTTATCTAATATTGTGGTTAATCAGCCATGAAATGGACTCTTAAGGAACAATTATTTTGCGAACTAAAAAAAATACATTAAAATAATAATTAACAGCAAAAAAAAATCCCAAGCACAAGTTTGTCAAACGAAAAAAACCAAGTTTTTACATCAAACCTCAAAACACATAAAAAAATTAAATTAGGTCTTCTTAGGGCCTTGTTGCGCCTGCAATTAACTCAGTTAAAGAATAACAGACTCTATGTATATTATGTCATAAGTAAATATCGTTTGGTCGTTCTAAAATATACAACTACTTTTTCCTTGAAATGTTTTTTTTTCTTCATTAAATTATTTGTCGCCGCGAAACACACGTTTTTATATAAGTTCACCGTGGGAATATACGTGTGCGAATAAAATACACACTTCTCGCGTCTAAAACAAGAATGAAAAACTTTATCATTCCAGTAATGCCGACATAAAATAAATACAAAAACTTTACCAAATCCAATGTCCTTGGAGGATGTGTTCCGTAAAATCTCCTTAGCAACGTGGGATTTTTAAAATAGGTTTGGTGTGATATAAATCCATCGGGAGCTTTGCATGTACTTACACATTCGGCTGGTCAGTGCCGCCTCCACCATCTGGTAAAAAACCTATGTACCAGGGGAATTCAGTAATTGTGGGGGTCCCCCCGTTACCTTAAACATTGACATTTCTATGAGCGAGAGCGAAAGGGCCTACCAAATTTGTCTGGAAAGGTAGTTTTGCATACCTTCCACGGTTTTACAAGCCACAATCGACATGGGATCGATGGCTTTACTTCCCCTCCGAAGGAAGTTGTGCTACGAAATGTTATCTCTAAAAAACGTGCACTGTACCGATCATTAAAATATAGAAAATACTTTCAAATAAATAATTCAAACCATGATAACCACATCACACTACCTATACGAGCTATTCGTATGTTTACACAGTGGTAAATAAAAGTAGAATATAATAGAAAATGTATTAGCATTAAAGGACGGCAAGACTGGGCGAGCGAGCGACTAGAATATAAAATACAACACATTGGTTGTAATGAGAGGTGGCCAGACTGGGTGAGCGAGCGACTAGAATATAAAATAGAACACATTGGTTGTAATGAGAGGTGGCAAGACTGGGTGAGCGAGCGACTAGAATATAAAATAGAACACATTGGTTGTAATGAGAGGTGGCCAGACTGGGGCGAGCGACTAGAATATAAAATAGAACACATTGGTTGTAGTGAGAGGTGGCCAGACTGGAGCGAGCGACTAGAATATAAAATAGAACACATTGGTTGTAATGAGAGGTGGCCAGACTGAAGCGCACGCTCGAGCCGGAACAGTCTAGTTTACAGGAGCTAGGCAATATTATTGTATGTTGGTTCATTGAGTGCTGGAAAACTTCTCATTTTGACATTTTTATTATCATTGATAGGTTTAGCACACTTGCTACTAACGGCCTAATTTAATTGGTAGTATCATAAACCATACCTGTATATATGTAGAACTGGTATGTTAAAATACTTCAATATTATAATCAAAGTAGGCCTCTACAAATAAGAATCACTATCAGCGTGGAGAGAGGATGAGAAAACCACAACAATAAATCAACAACTATCGAGAGCTATCTGATAATCACGCGCTCGCTCGTCAGTCTGGCCGAACCCTTAGCGTCGATAGAGAGTGAACAACCATCACCCATCAGTAAAACCTGGCGGGATTCTATATCTGACCTCTACGTCACAGTCAAAACAAACTTTAGTCTGATTGCCCACTGATCCATATTTTATATATATATATATATATATATATATACACACACACACACACACATATATATATATATATATATATATATATATGTGTGTGTGTGTGTGTTAACTTCTATTAAACTGAGATATTAATATATCGTTTATTTGCATGAGACCTCATTTGCAAACGGGAAAACTCAATTTCTATTCCTAGGAGAAATAGACCTAAACCTAAACATTATATATGAATTTAATTATTATTAGCACCGCGTCTTACTACCCGTTCGGGTTACACGCACTTACGCTAATGTGTAATGGTAGGGTGATTGTGAGATGAAATGAAGGACCTACAGTTTAACGTGGAATCCGAACCACGGTGGAGGCCTGGCATTCCCCACATTCACAAGATGTCTTGTCAGAGGTGAAGGAAGGGTTTGGTAATCAGATAAATCTGTGCCGGGACCGAGGATTGAACCCCGCACCCCTAGCACAGAAGTCTGACACCTTACCCCTAGACCACCAGGTCACCTAACTTTATTATTAAATTTAACATAACTGTATAACGGATTAAATATTAAAACTATTATATTCGTTAGTTAAGGTTATAGCCGTAACTAAATATCATATTATTGTAATTGTACGTTTGGATGCATACAGCCCTCCCCTGCTGAAGGTGGCTGCGTTATCTGATAGCTCATTATCTTAATTGGTGTAGCTGACGATTTCCACACGTCCATTACAGGCTCTGCCTTAAAATATGAGTGAAGAATTACCCTAAACATGGGACGATTCCTGGATAGCTCAGTCGTTAGAGCACTGACGTACTAAGCCAAAGGTCTCCGGTTCGATTCCCGTGTCCAGGTGTTGTTTTTAAACTGAAAGAATATATATTATTAGTGTTATTTTATAAGTATTGGTGACCTGGCGGTCTAGGGGTAAGGTGTCGGACCTATGTGCTGGGGGTACAGGGTTAAATCCTCGGTCCCGGCAAAGATTTATCTGATTACCAAACCCTTCCTTCACCTCTGACAAGACGTATATTAATCACAACTTGTGAATGTGTGAGATGCCAGGCCTAGTACCGTGGTTCGGATCCCACGTTAAACTGTAGGTCCTCCGTTTCATCTCGCAATCACCCTACCATTACACATTAGCGTAAGTGCGTATAACCCGAACGGGTAGTAAGATGCAGTGTTAATGATAATTCTAGGCATTGATAATATTTATCAAAAGTGACAGCCGCAGATAACATGACCCGACGTATGAATACTTGAATATATATAGAATATTTTCCAATTGTTAGATATGGCTATTCCTAAGAAAATTGGAGGTTAGTTAGTGAAAGTATTTGTTAACATTCCAAGTTTGATAAAAAAAAATACGTCAGGTAACCCAAAAGTTATAAAGTTATAGATGTGTGAACGTCCAATTAGCTTTTTTTATATGTAATAAAAAAAAGCCGAGTTTCATCTCTTTAAAAAAAGTTTTTAGATTTTCCGTGAAAAATAAAAATAAAGCCCAATACTCAACCCACTTCTAAAAATGTGACAAGAGGTTTGGAAACGGCTTCTCAAAGTTAATTAGTCTGATTTGAGGTAAACCTTTTTTGAAATCTCAAATTACTGTTACTTAACGTGACATAGCGTTTTTTTTCTCGTGGGAATAAACTTTGAACAATATTATCAAATGTGTGTGTGAATGATTTTTACTTTTTACGTTACATTTCGTTAAAATAATATTTCATCTACACGATACGCGTAGTAAAAAATAAATGAAAAATCGTATTTATATTTTGGATTGAATTTTTATAAAGTTAAAATAAAAATACATTAGTTATAAATTAATAAATTGATATTTAAAGTTTTCAATACCACTCTGTTTATTTTCAATAAAATAAATAAATTTTATAATGTCAGATAAAATAAAATATATACTAAAATTATTATAGGGGTATATATATATATATAAATTATGTAATTTTTAAAATCAATTAAAATTAAGAAGTGCCGATCACAAAATTGAATTTTAGGACTTTCACGCATAACATTACAGTAATTATCTATTTTAACAAACCTTCAAAAGTGTCAAATAATTGCCGGTAAAATTGAGTTCCCCCCACACCAATGGTTATGTAGAACAAGGCGTCATTTCAGTCTAATCTAGTTTTCTTTTATTGGGAAGGACATTAACATTCGACTCACGGTTGGGCTTACTGAGGTGTTATTTGCACTATTTTCCCCACTCAAATGTGGGTACATTTTTTTCTTAATTTCACCTTCCTCACCGCTACTCTATGGCTTTGACTCCATTCCTTCTCGATACCGATTCAACCTATGCGCTTGCATATTAATTACGCCAATATTGTAGGCATGATTTGGAAAAAAGAAAGGAAATGTACACGCATTTGCGTGAAGAGAGAGTTGGAAACCATTTAGGTAAACAAACTATAGATATATCTGGCTTGGACTCGAACTGAAATCTTCCCGTCACCATCAAATATAATAAGCGGTTTTCTGTAAAGGTTGCGGTTCACGTAAAATAAAAATAAAATAGCTTATCACAATAATGGACGCTCGTTTGTTTTTGCGACCAAAGTCTAATTCAATAGACAATGTGTGTGTGTAAATATTTACGTTCGTTTATATCTCCGTTGTCCACACATAAGTGCAAAGCTAATGCGATTTACTGAATTTATGCGCGCAAATATCTTTGTGTGCTTTTGTCGTTATGCGCACATAAAACCTTAAGTCCAGCGTGTCGGATGTAAGAGAAGTACTAAGTAAACCTATCATATATGCATATGTAGAAGGCTAGTTTAATTAACCACGCCCTTCAGAATGTGGAACATGTGTTTGATATAGGAAACCTTTTTATATATACTCGTGTGTGTGGGTATGTACAGTAGCCCCGTGGCTTCTTTGATGCTGACCGACAGCTCACAGCTGACTTCTGACAGTCAACATTTAGGTATATACCTAAATATTGACTGTCAGAAGGGACAGCTGCTAAACACATGTTTTTTGCAGATCATATAGTTCGGTGTAGGGATACATAATTTGGTCTGGTAACTTATTAAAGCTGTCAGTCAGCACCAAAGAAGACATGGGGCTACTGTATATATTTTAGTACTGAGTCTTATTACCTGTTCGGTTTATACACCCAGGTTAACTACCAACTACACCGATGTGTTAGGTATGAGGAACGTTTAATTTGAGAGAAAGTGTACCTGCATTTGCATAGAGGTAGAGTGGAAAACCATTTAGGAAAAAAAACTCACTACACCTAACCAAGTTCCGAACCCCCGTCATCGGCAGTCTAGTCTATTGCGAGAGTGACGCCTTAGACCATGCTGTCACCGAAGCGGGTGACACTTGTTATAACAAACACCCCAAGTTCCTCGGTTATTTTAAATTGTATTAATGGTTTAACCTGTACAAGGGGGGGGGGGCAGCTAAATCAGAGGGGGTGTCTCGTCCATCATCTTCGTTTGGTAATAGCCTAAAAAAATGAGGGATTTTTTCACTATAGTGCCCATAAAACAAAGGCTATTAACGGAAAACAAACAATATTATTTTCACTAATATTGAAACTGATGTAATGTTGTAGCTCAAATACGAAGATTTAAAGGCAATATTTGTAATTATATTCAAACGACGTCTAAATTTTGGCTAATAACTTTATTATTTTCTGGTGACCTGCTGGTCTAAGGGTAAGGTGTCAGACTTCTATGCTGGTGGCCGGGGTTCAATCCTCGGTCCCGGCACAGATTTATCTGATTACCAAACCCTTCCTTCACCTCTGACAAGACATCTTGTGAATGTGGGGAATGCCAGGCNTCTCACAATCACCCTATCATTACACATTAGCGTAAGTGCGTATAACCCGAACGGGTAGTAATACGCGGTGCTAATAATAATAATAATATTATTATTTTCTAATTATAAATATTTATTTAATCAGTATGAAAAGTTAAATTATTCTTTTTTCGACCATGGTGGTATTGGGGTAAAGTACTCCCCTCAGGACCCGTAATTCTTGGGTTCAATCCCAACCGGGGTCGACGGATTTTCCCTAAGCGATAAAAAATCCGTAGCACAACTTTTTCGGAGGGAAAATAAAACCGTCGGTACCATATCGATTGTGGACATGTAAAATAATCCTGGAGGGTATGGGAAAATATCTTTCCTGGCAAAATTGGTAGGCTCTTCTAAGCTCGCTCATAGAAATGCTCGTGTGCTGATATCAGTCGGTTCATACAGTGAACGCGAACTACCTCAAATAATAAAAAAAACTATGCTCTCCATTTGGTTTTTAACTCTTATAGCATTGCTATGACCTGCTCTGTGGGATAGTGGTCAGAGTTCCTGGCTACAGA
This sequence comes from Timema californicum, assembly GCA_902141385.1. NCBI lineage: Eukaryota > Metazoa > Arthropoda > Insecta > Phasmatodea > Timematidae > Timema > Timema californicum. Next base: position 22,384 of record CABFOW010002377.1, read on the forward strand.
TCCAGGGTTCGATCCCTGCCACTTTCAAATTTTATCTGTGAAAAATTGGGTCTGTAACGGGGTCAAACTCAGCCTCGTGGAGACAAATGAGGAGCTACTTTAATAAAGAAGTAACAGCTCTGGTTTAGAAAACTGAGACAAACGGGGGATCGTAGTGCTGACCACATAACACCCTCTTTCTGCAACTGTTGGCAATATAATCGCTAACGGCGGCGGCCGCTTGGTCGGTACATCTCGCTTGTTAGCTCACACTATTGAGTTTTTTAACATTACTATATCATAATAATATTACCATGTTCTGTTAAAAAAAAATACACGTAACTATTTTGTATGAAAGTAGTTTTGTAAACATGAATATTTTTTATGCTACAAAAATATTTAATCTTTATTAAAAATGATATCCCATTACTCATCTTTACTAGGTCATAAAAAACACTGAATGTTCTCTTTAAATAGCTTTTATAGCGTTCATATTTTCATTCCCCCGCACAAAAATAAAATACCACTTTAGTTTTGACCTCTGCATCCCAATACTGCCTACGTCACTGCCACTAACCTTCCTCTCTAATGCGCGGAAGCTTACATTCGAGCTCATTTTTAAAATTACAGTATAGACGAGTAGTTCGGTTCCCTCGGCTAAAAAATCGAGTAAGAGACTTTTCGAACGAATTACCGACCGACCAAAGAAATAATTTATTAACTTATTTTGATCATGAAAAATTTAATTTGTTTATAAATAGTTTCTTCTTTTAAGCACCGCGTCTTACTACCCGTTCGGGTTATACACTTATGTAGGCCTACACACTGACGGTTCTAGGGCTTAGGGAGGCTATATTAATAGGAAGTGTACCCGCACTTGAGTGGAAGGAGAATGGAAAACCCTTTTGGAAAAAACCACCCTCGGTACACCCGACCGAGATTCGAGCCTCAATCTCCCCATCATCAGCAGTCTCGTCTACTGCGAGAGTAGCACCTTAGACCATGCGGCCACCGGGGCGCGTCTATAGTACTAGTTTTTTTGGAACTAGGATCCCCATATGACAACATTTTAGTTTATTCTTTATTTTATTTTATAAGATTAGTTAACAGTTTTTTGCAACAGCTATACATTATCTTGAGGGTACAGGTATCGGTGAGCACGCGGGTTACGCGTCAGGTTTGTCTAGTAGGCGTTTATGGTGTCGGGAAGGTCAAGGTTCGAATTCCGGTTGGGTATACTGAATGGTTTCCCAATCTCCTTCCACGCAAATGTGGGCGAATGTCCTCTAAATTATACCTTCCCTACCCATACCCTATTATATTGATATACCGTATTAGTAGTAAGACAAGGTTGAGCTTAAAGGAAATGTACCTGGTTTTGCGCGAAGAGAGAGCTAGGAACACTCCATGGAAAGTCACCTTATATATTCAACACCGGGATTCAAATCCTGACCTGCCGTCACCCCAAAAAATAGACTTAGAAGGTCTTGATAATTATTCCACAGGCCCACCATTTTACTAAAGTATATTGGTAGAATCCAGCGACGAATGACTGTATCATGGTGTATTATTATTATTAGCACCGCGTCTTACTACCCGTTCGGGTTATACGCACTTACACTAATGTGTAATGGTAGGGGGATTGTGAGATGAAATGGAGGACCTACAGTTTAACGTGTAATCCGAACCACGGTGGAGGCCTGGTATTCCCCACATTCACAAGATGTCTTGTCAGAGGTGAAGGAAGGGTTTGGTAATCAGAAAAATCTGTGCCGGGACCGAGTATTGAACCCCGGACCCCCAGCACAGAAGTCTGACACCTTACCCCTAGACCGCCAGGTCACCGACATCATTATGTAGAAGACAGGAAATGCCCATGTAGGAGAAGAAAATGAAAAAAAAAAAGACAAACACTTAAATAATCATACCGTTAGAAAAAATATCATTCGCTGAAAATATGGAGTCTTAAAAAGTCAAATTCCCCATTAGATGAAATGGGTGTTCAATTAAAAAAAAGTTTCTTGGCATCGGTTTGGGTTATAAGAATATCTACCCGCTTTGGTGGCCTCGTGATCTAACGCGCTACTCTCCCAGTAGACTAGACTGCCTATGATGGTGAGATCGAGGTTCGAATCTCGGGCGGAAGTACTGAAGGTTTGTTTCAAAATGGCTTCCCGCTCTCCCTACGCACAATTGAGGTCACACTTCCTCTAAATATAACCTTTTTGATTCCTAATACCATTAACGTGATTAATACCTAAGCGTATTACACAAACGGGTATTAAGACGCGGTGCTGAAAAAAATTAGATTATATAATATGTACGCTAATAAGCTAAGAGTTTAGAGGAAAAGTGGACTACACGTATTTGCGTGTAGAGATATCTATTTAGCAAAAAACCACACCCAGTACATTTAGCTGGGGTTTGAACCCTTACCTGCAGATCACCGTTAAACCAGATCAGATGAGACTTACACCTTAAGCCGTCAGTTCAGCGATTTGGATACTGCTATTTTAATACCGACACCGGGGCCGATTTTATTTGGGACACCCTGTACATATTTTAAGAGGTCATCGATTGTAAGACGCACATTAATTTATCAGTACCACCAGCAGAGAAAAAAACTTTGATTCTAAGAAAATAAATAAAAATAAAACGCTTCAATACCCTACATCTAAGAACTATGTTTGTTAGAGAACCCAATTTACTAACAATTGTACCTTATTTATCAGTATATACGTTATTCATCTTTTCCTTCTGAATCAATATCGGTCTGATTCCTCTGAGCTGTTGATATCTGTCTCTGAATCAAGATTAAATTCTATTCACATCCAGATTCTGATTCCTCTGAGCTGTTGATATCTGTCTCTGAATCAAGATTAGATTTTATTCACATCCAGAGTCTGATTCCTCTGAGCTGTTGATATCTGTCTCTGAATCAAGATTAAATTCTATTCACATCCAGAGTCTGATTCCTCTGAGCTGTTGATATCTGTCTTTGAATCAAGATTAGATTATATTCACATCCAGAGTCTGATTCCTCTGAGCTGTTGATATCTGTCTTTGAATCAAGATTAGATTCTATTCACATCCAGAGTCTGATTCCTCTGAGCTGTTGATATCTGTCTTTGCATCAAGATTAGATTCTATTCACATCCAGAGTCTGATTCCTCTGAGCTGTTGATATCTGTCTTTGAATCAAGATTAGATTCTATTCAAATCCAGAGTCTGATTCCTCTCAGCTGTCTTTATTTTTTCATCTAAGAGTAAATCGTCCTCCGATTCATCGAGAGCGTTGGTCGGAAAAAAACCCTGCAATTCTAAGATCAAACCTGATCTATCAGTCTTTGTCAGTCTAGTCTATTGCGAGAGTAGCGCCTTGAACCATGCGGCCACCGAAGGTGGTCAACTATTCCATTCTACGAATTTAATATTTTATTACGTCTACGCTTTCAATAATTGAATTTTTGATTTTCATTGTAATAAAACCTAGTCAAGTTCTTTGTGTATTGAAAGTAAAGAATTGAAAGTATGAACTGTGGGCAAACAGCAATATCATCTACAACTCGAGAAAATCCAGCCATGTCTTCTGAAGTTATTATTTATTTGTTGACTTTAGAAAGAAGAAGCTTTCAGGTTTTAATATGACATGTATTCTACCGAGAAAACTAAATTAAAATGAAAGTTTCGAACTATTCTCGATACAATAGAGCCTGTTTAAATACTGTTTATATCCATCAACGATAAAATCAATCAAAGTTTTGTTGTTATTTTTTTGATAGAAAGATTTTCAAATAAATAGAATAGTTTAATTTTAACTTTTTTTTTAGGGATTCTTTTCGAGAACTAACAAACAAAATATTTAATAGGATCGATATATTTTTTAATATTAACTACTATCTGCAAGTCCGACGATGTCCTTGTGAAATGAGTGGTATCGTGAAATTCCTCTTTTGGATTCAAGGTAGGAACTTTTGATCTTTGTTGAATTTCAATAAAAAAAAGTAACTAAATTTATATTTCGGTACCCAATTTATTTTGTAAATCGAAGACCATACTGTTTAAGACCGTCCATGATATCAGTCCCAGCTCGTCTCCCGACTCGCGCGAGGTTTGGGAGTAAAAGTTAAAAGAAAACACCTACGATATGATAGAAATGTGTGCAGTACATTCGTATTTGAATGATTACTGGACATTTTCCACGGTGACGATGGGGGACAAAGCGACATAGTTTCTTGTTAATAACTACAGTATGTCCCTGTTATGACAGAATGAAGATTTGTGGACAGTACTTACCTGTGAAGACATTCTAAAACGGTCAAAAAACGACCTTTTAAATGCAGTTTTTATCCTAACATCATTTAATATCTCAACAATGTTCAGTATTAGGAACTTCTATTAACTCTTTATCTCCCTTAATGTTTAATCAGAAATGATCCACGTGGAATAATTTTGGTGTAAGCTTACCATTTCTAGCCGACTGTACCACAGAGTTGATTGACGAGTGATGCACGCTCTTAAGTCATTAAAATATCATTAGATGTATGAATGACAAGCTTTCTAAATTTCATTCAGCATTTAAGTTGGTTTTAGAGTTTTAACGTTAACATGCATGAACACACATATTCAATGTATATTATCATGTAAGCAACAGATTTAAGCTATCTTTGGTACATATTTAAATTGTAAGACTTAATATTTTTGAAAAATGAATCCTGGGCATGTAAATCCATCCACTTTCGTTTTTAAACTATTTTAATTATTTTTTTCTATATGTGTACGATATACGTCCAAATTTCTACGTATTTTTTTTCCAACATTCTGGTAATCGTTAATAATGTGTACGTGAACAAATCTGCCAATATCGTGTATCACTTTGTTATCACTTTGTTATCACTTTGTTATCACTTTTTTATCACTTTGTTATCACTTTGTTATCACTTTGTTATCACTTTGGTATTTTAACTAGATTTCCTAACAATACATCTTGTGAATGTGGGGAATGCCAGGCCTTCACCGTGGTTCGGATTCCACGTTAAACTGTAGGTCCTCCATTTCATCTCACAATCACCCTACCATTACACATTAGCGTAAGTGCGTATAACCCGAACGGGTAGTAAGACGCGGTGCTAATAATAATAATAATAATAATAATAATAACTAGATTTCAGTATAAAATATACAAAATTCAGTTGTTTACATTATGAATCGTTTAGTTGTGTTAAATTTTACCTTTCAATTGTTTTGTGCTTCGATTGTTTAAAAAATCGAGTTATTATTTAAGTTAATTTCAAACCAATTTCGCTTGTTTTCTGAACACGCTGACAACGATTATTTTTTAGCGCCTCTTTTTACAATCCGTTCGAGGTCTACGCGTATGTACTAATTACACTAATGGTTTTAGGGACGTATTTGCGTTGAAGGAGAGTGGTTAACCATTTTGTAAAAACCACCCGCAGTATATCCGACCTAGTTTCGAACTTTAATCTCCCTGTCGTCGGCAGTCTAGTCTACCGCGAGAGTAGCGCCTTAGACCATGCGACCACCGAAGCGTGCGTTAACTAATTTAAAAACTCAACAAAGACACCAATATTTGTATTTTCCCTTAGCTCAGACGGTAACGTAGTGTCTACTGAGCTAAGGGTCCCGGGTTCGATTCCCGGTATGGTCGAAAAATGTATCATTGTTGAAAATGTGAATTTTTCTCTTTCACAGTGATGAATTAATGGCCAGGGGACAGGATGTTGTGCCTATCCTAGACTTAAGTTATACTACAGTAGCCCCATGGCTTCTTTTGTGCTGACTGACAGCTCACATCTGATGGCTTTGAAAAGTTACCAGACAAATTTATGTATCCCTACGCCGAAACATATGATCTGCAAAAACACGTGTTTAGCAGCTGTCACTTCTGACGGCCAAAATTTAGGTATATACCTAAATTTTGATTGACAGAAGTCAGCTGTGAGCTGTCAGTCAGCACCAAAGAAGCCACGGAGCTACTGTATAAGACATATGAGGCTAGGACAGGCCTATCAAGCCGTTGAGTGGAAAGTACAGTAGCCCCATGGCCTCTTTGGTGCTGATTTACAGCTCACAGCCGACTTCTGACAGTCAACAATTAGGTATATACCTAAATTTTGACTGTCAAAAGTGACAGCTGCTAAACACGTGTTTTTGCAGATCATATGTTTCGGCGTAGGGATACATAAATTGGTCTGGTAACTTTTCAAAACCATCAGATGTGAGCTGTTAGTCAGCACCAAAGAATTCATGGGGCTAGTGTTCATGTCTTGAATAAGCTGACCACAGTCTGGAAACAGTAATACATGTAAAGTGAAGCTTGTATTTACCTAGACTGCTAAATAATGTTACTTACTAAGTGAGTAATTAGGTAATTGGTGTGAATATCCTATCTTGGATACCTCGGCACTATACTATTGAAACAGTAATCCCTAAAGTTGGTTGTAAGTTATGCGGGGTGAATCAAACAGGGGCAACGCAGTGTTGCTTGGATATAAATTCTCCGGAGGGGAAATGTTGTGAACAAAACATTGTAAGAACTCTTTAGAAAACACAAAGAGGCGCCGTTATAGGACTTTGGGGGGAAGGGGACGCGTCTCCTTCTGGATATTTATGTTCCCCCCTCCGCACACACACATACAACCAAACATGAAGAACTAATTATAGAAAGTACCATCGATAAAAGGTTATTTCTCGGAAATCATCCAACGAAACTGCACTCGTTAATATTTATCAGAAGTGTCCATCCTTTTTTTTTTAATTGGCTCATTATTATTAGCTCATTAGATGAACGAGGGTAATTTAGTATCGGCCAAGGAAAGCGTTACCAAACTTAAATTTGTAAACACAGGAAATTTCCAAAAATAAAATTATCAACCACTTAGCGGTGTGGTCAAAAATTGAAATTTAGTGAAATGGTAAAGAGGTCACTCCAAAATCCCTGAAATTTATAATTTGACATTATAAAATGGAAGTGGAAGCAGTGAAATCAGCGATTAGAATAAATTTCAAAAACTAAAAAAAAATACCTTTTGGTATGGTAGAAAATAGTAATTTCGCAGATAAATAAAAAAGTTTAATTTTTTTTAAAAGTCAAAATCTGTTGAAAATTTTCAAAAACAAATAGAACTGGTTATACTATTTAATATCAATGTGAGAGTGTATGGAACAAGAGTTAAGGGCCGTATTTTTGCTTTTTTTTTATATCAAAACATCCTTTTGGTCAACCAGCTCTCCAGTCCGCACAGAGTTTAATTTTCTTCACGTGGTGATATCAACAGTTGTTGAAGGTGACCTGGCGGTCTAGGGGTAAGGTGTGAGACTTCTATGCTGGCGGCCGGGGTTCAATCCTCGGTACCGGCACAGATTTATCTGATTACCAAACCCTTCCTTCACTTCTGACAAGACATCTTGTGAATGTGGGGAATGCCAGGCCTCCACCGTGGTTCGGATTCCA